>JAJHNS010000026.1:0-223133 GCA_027564155.1 Gymnocypris eckloni scoliostomus | reverse complement strand
CTGACGGTTGCATGGTTAGCAAACCGCGTAGGTGTCATGAGCACCCCTGGGCGTACAGATATGCTTATGAAACCCACACGAGTCACCCACCAAGCCCTACTGTCAGACCAAGGACTCAATATCGTGGTCGTATTTGCCCACCTCGGCCATCTGCAGGCTGAGGCTTTGCAACAGCTTGCATCAGTGGGCAAAACATCAAGGTTCTGGGGTTTAAGGGCGAGTGAACGCGAAGGATTTAAGGGCGAGTGAACGAGAAGGCTTTGGGGGCGAATCAACACAAGGAATATTGAAGGACGGGGAAACGCAGGGAGTTTTAGGGCAAACGAGTGAAGGAATGCAGTGGGTTTGAGGGGAATCGAAAGCGAAGAGATTTGACGGCGAGTAAACGCTATTGAATGAGGAGAAATGCAAGGAGTTTCACAGCAAATAAGCAAATGCAAGGAGTTTTAGAGCAAACAAGTGAGGGAACGCAGTGGGTTTGAGGGGAATCTAACGCGAAGGGATATGGTGGAAGAACGCTATTGAAGGATGGGAAATGTAAGGAGTTTTACAGCAAATAAGCAAACGCGAGGAGTTTTAGGCAAACCGCGTAGGTGTCTTGAGCACCCCTGGGCGTACAGGTATGCTTAAGAAACCCACACGAGCCACATAGATCTACTGTCAGACCAAGGACTTAATATCGTGGTCGTCTTTAAAATAATTTTAATATTTATTAAAAAGAATGTCCAATTTAAACACGAATTATGAAAACATGAAAAAATATAAGTTTGAAACCTTATTTATTAAAAGTCCAATTTAAACATGAAAATACCTGTTTGAAACATGACTTATGAAAATATCAAGCCCCACTGTCATATTGACTGTTATTGTGCAGCAGCCTGCTCCTCGGGTGCCTTGGCCCTTTGTGAACTGGAGTCTTTGGCCCAGGTTGCATCAGTGGGCAAAACACCAGGGTTCTGATGAAACACCCCTGGGGAGAATGCAGCAACTCCTCAGGGATCGAGTCCTTGGCCGATGGTCGGGGAAATGGTAATCGTGGTGGTTGCTGTGATGATCCCTGTACGCCCAGGACCTTAACAACAGCCACACGTGTCACCCAACATACCCCAACATTCGCCCAAGGACTTAGTCCACAGGAATCGCGGCACCACCCCAGGGGGTGTCAACAGACACCTAATGCTTCAACCACCAAGCAACCTGGGCCAGAGTTTAAGTTCGCTAGGGGCCATGGCACCAGAGGACGACCACAACACAGATTCTTTGGTCTGACGGTTGGGCATGGTTAGCAAACCGCGTAGGTGTCATGAGCACCCCTGGGCGTACAGATATGCTTATGAAACCCACACGAGTCACCCACCAAGCCCTACTGTCAGACCAAGGACTCAATATCGTGGTCGTCTTTGCCCACCTCGGCCCTCTGCAGGCTGAGGCTTTGCAACAGCTTGCATCAGTGGGCAAAACATCAAGGTTCTGGGGTTTAAGGGCGAGTGAACGCGAAGGATTTAAGGGCGAGTGAATGAGAAGGCTTTGGGGGCGAATCAACACAAGGAATATTGAAGGACGGGAAACGCAGGGAGTTTTAGGGCAAACGAGTGAAGGAATGCAGTGGGTTTGAGGGGAATCGAAAGCGAAGAGATTTGACGGCGAGTAAACGCTATTGAATGAGGGGAAATGCAAGGAGTTTCACAGCAAAAGCAAGGAGTTTTAGAGCAAACAAGTGAGGGAACGCAGTGGGTTTGAGGGGAATCTAACGCGAAGGGATATGGTGGAAGAATGAGTTCCCTCATCTATTAGCCTAAAAACCATTGAATGAGCAAACGTGAAGAATTCTGAGCGAGAGTAAACGAGAAGGGCGAATCATTGAATCAGCAAACAAAGGGAATTTTAGGGCAAATGAGTGAAAACGCAATGGGTTTGAGGGGAATCGAATGCGAAGGGATTTGACGGCGAGCAAACGCTATTGAATGAGGGGAAAAGCAAGGAGTTTTACAGCAAATAGGCAAATGTGAGGAGTTTTAGGCAAACCGCGTAGGTCTTTTGAGCACCCCTGGGCGTACAAGTATGCTTAAGAAACACAAGGAATATTGAAGGACGGGAAATGCAGGGAGTTTTAGGGCAAACGAGTGAAGGAATGCAGTGGGTTTGAGGGGAATCGAAAGTGAAGGGATTTGACGGCGAGTAAACGCTATTGAATGAGGGGAAATGCAAGGAGTTTCACAGCAAATAAGCAAATGCAAGGAGTTTTAGAGCAAACAAGTGAGGGAACGCAGTGGGTTTGAGGGGAATCTAACGCGAAGGGATATGGTGGAAGAACGCTATTGAAGGAGGGGAAATGTAAGGAGTTTTACAGCAAATAAGCAAACGCGAGGAGTTTTAGGCAAACCGAGTAGGTGTCTTGAGCACCCCTGGGCGTACAGGTATGCTTAAGAAACCCACACGAGCCACCTAGATCTACTGTCAGACCAAGGACTTAATATCGTGGTCGTCTTTAAAATAATTTTAATATTTATTAAAAGAATGTCCAATTTAAACACGAATTATGAAAACATGAAAAATATAAGTTTGAAACCTTATTTATTAAAAAGTCCAATTTAAACATGAAAATACCTGTTTGAAACATGACTTATGAAAATATCAAGCCCCACTGTCATATTGACTGTTATTGTGCAGTGTTATTTCCGGTGCCTTGGCCCCTTGTGAACTGAAACTTTGGCCCAGGTTGCATCAGTGGGCAAAAACACCAGGGTTCTGATGAAACACCCTGGGAGAATGCAGCAAACTCCTTGTGGACTGAGTCCTTGGGCCGATGGCCGGGAAATGGGGTAATCGTGTGGCTGTTGTGATGATCCCTGTACGCCCAGGACCTTAACAACAGCCACACGTGTCACCCAACATACCCCAACATTCGCCCAAGGACTCAGTCCACAGGAATCGCGGCACCACCCCAGGGGGGTGTCAACAGACACCTAATGCTTCAACCACCGAAGCAACCTGGGCCAGAGTTTAAGTTCGCTAGGGGCCATGGCACCAGAGGACGACCACAACACAGATTCTTTGGTCTGACGGTTGGGCATGGTTAGCAAACCGCGTAGGTTGTCATGAGCACCCTGGGCGTACAGATATGCTTATGAAACCCACACGAGTCACCCACCAAGCCCTACTGTCAGACCAAGGACTCAATATCGTGGTCGTCTTTGCCCACCTCGGCCCTCTGCAGGCTGAGGCTTTGCAACAGCTTGCATCAGTGGGCAAAACATCAAGGTTCTGGGATTTAAGGGCGAGTGAATGAGAAGGCTTTGGGGGCGAATCAACACAAGGAATATTGAAGGACGGGAAACGCAGGGAGTTTTAGGGCAAACGAGTGAAGGAATGCAGTGGGTTTGAGGGGAATCGAAAGCGAAGAGATTTGGCCAGTAAACGCTATTGAATGAGGGGAAATGCAAGGAGTTTCACAGCAAAAGCAAGGAGTTTTAGAGCAAACAAGTGAGGGAACGCAGTGGGTTTGAGGGGAATCTAACGAAGGGATATGGTGGAAGAATGAGTTCTCATCTATTAGCCTAAAACCATTGAATGAGCAAACGTGAAGAATTCTGAGCGAGAGTAAACGAGAAGGGCGAATCATTGAATCAGCAAACAAAGGGAATTTTAGGGCAAATGAGTGAAAGCAATGGGTTTGAGGGGAATCGAATCACGAAGGATTTGACGAGCAAACGCTATTGAATGAGGGAAAAGCAAGGAGTTTACAGCAAATAGGCAAATGTGAGGAGTTTTAGGCAAACCGCGTAGGTCTTTTGAGCACCCCTGGGCGTACAAGTATGCTTAAGAAACACAAGGAATATTGAAGGACGGGAAATGCAGGGAGTTTTAGGGCAAACGAGTGAAGGAATGCAGTGGGTTTGAGGGGAATCTAACGCGAAGGGATATGGTGGAAGAACGCTATTGAAGGAGGGGAAATGCAAGGAGTTTCACAGCAAATAAGCAAATGCAAGGAGTTTTAGAGCAAACAAGTGAGGGAACGCAGTGGGTTTGAGGGGAATCTAACGCGAAGGGATATGGTGGAAGAACGCTATTGAAGGATGGGAAATGTAAGGAGTTTTACAGCAAATAAGCAAACGCGAGGAGTTTTAGGCAAACCGCGTAGGTGTCTTGAGCACCCCTGGGCGTACAGGTATGCTTAAGAAACCCACACGAGCCACATAGATCTACTGTCAGACCAAGGACTTAATATCGTGGTCGTCTTTAAAATAATTTTATTAAAAAGAATGTCCAATTTAAACACGAATTATGAAAACATGAAAAAATATAAGTTTGAAACCTTATTTATTAAAAAGTCCAATTTAAACATGAAAATACCTGTTTGAAACATGACTTATGAAAAATATCAAGCCCCACTGTCATATTGACTGTTATTGTGCAGTGTTCGTTCCCGGGTGCCTTGGCCCCTTGTGAACTGAAACTTTGGCCCAGGTTGCATCAGTGGGCAAAAACACCAGGGTTCTGATGAAACACCCCTGGGGAGAATGCAGCAAACTCCTTGTGGACTGAGTCCTTGGGCCGATGGCCGGGGAAATGTGGGTAAATCGTGTGGCTGTTGTGATGATCCCTGTACGCCCAGGGACCTTAACAACAGCCACACGTGTCACCCAACATACCCCAACATTCGGCCCAAGGACTCAGTCCACAGGGAATCGCGGCACCACCCCAGGGGGGTGTCAACAGACACCTAATGCTTCAACCACCGAAGCAACCTGGGCCAGAGTTTAAGTTCGCTAGGGGCCATGGCACCAGAGGACGACCACAACACAGATTCTTTGGTCTGACGGTTGGGCATGGTTAGCAAACCGCGTAGGTGTCATGAGAGCACCCTGGGCGTACAGATATGCTTATGAAACCCACACGAGTCACCCACCAAGCCCTACTGTCAGACCAAGGACTCAATATCGTGGTCGCCTTTGCCCACCTCGGCCCTCTGCAGGCTGAGGCTTTGCAACAGCTTGCATCAGTGGGCAAAACATCAAGGTTCTGGGGTTTAAGGGCGAGTGAACGCTAAGGATTTAAGGGCGAGTGAACGAGAAGGCTTTGGGGGGCGAATCAACACAAGGAATATTGAAGGACGGGAAACGAGGGAGTTTTAGGGCAAAGCAGTGAAGGAATGCAGTGGGTTTGAGGGGAATCGAGCGAAGAGATTTGACGGCGAGTAAACGCTATTGAATGAGGGGAAATGCAAGGAGTTTCACAGCAAAAGCAAGGAGTTTTAGAGCAAACAAGTGAGGGAACGCAGTGGGTTTGAGGGGAATCTAACGCGAAGGGATATGGTGGAAGAATGAGTTCCCTCATCTATTAGCCTAAAAACCATTGAATGAGCAAACGTGAAGAATTCTGAGCGAGAGTAAACGAGAAGGGCGAATCATTGAATCAGCAAACAAAGGGAATTTTAGGGCAAATGAGTGAAAACGCAATGGGTTTGAGGGGAATCGAATGCGAAGGGATTTGACAGAGCAAACGCTATTGAATGAGGGGAAAAGCAAGGAGTTTTACAGCAAATAGGCAAATGTGAGGAGTTTTAGGCAAACAGCGTAGGTCTTTTGAGCACCCTGCATACAAGTATGCTTAAGAAACACAAGGAATATTGAAGGACGGGAAATGCAGGGAGTTTTAGGGCAAGCAGTGAAGGAATGCAGTGGGTTTGAGGAATCGAAGAGAAGGGATTTGACGCAGTAAACGCTATTGAATGAGGGAAATGCAAGGAGTTTCACAGCAAATAAGCAAATGCAAGGAGTTTTAGAGCAAACAAGTGAGGGAACGCAGTGGGTTTGAGGAATCTAACGAAGGGATATGGTGGAAGAACGCTATTGAAGGATGGGAAATGTAAGGAGTTTTACAGCAAATAAGCAAACGCGAGGAGTTTTAGGCAAACCGCGTAGGTGTCTTGAGCACCCCTGGGCGTACAGGTATGCTTAAGAAACCCACACGAGCCACCTAGATCTACTGTCAGACCAAGGACTTAATATCGTGGTCGTCTTTAAAATAATTTTAATATTTATTAAAAAGAATGTCCAATTTAAACACGAATTATGAAAACATGAAAAAATATAAGTTTGAAACCTTATTTATTAAAAAGTCCAATTTAAACATGAAAATACCTGTTTGAAACATGACTTATGAAAAATATCAAGCCCCACTGTCATATTGACTGTTATTGTGCAGTGTAGAGTTCCCGGGTGCCTTGGCCCCTTGTGAACTGAAACTTTGGCCCAGGTTGCATCAGTGGGCAAAAACACCAGGGTTCTGATGAAACACCCCTGGGGAGAATGCAGCAAACTCCTTGTGGACTGAGTCCTTGGGCCGATGGCCGGGGAAATGTGGGTAAATCGTGTGGCTGTTGTGATGATCCCTGTACGCCCAGGGACCTTAACAACAGCCACACGTGTCACCCAACATACCCCAACATTCGGCCCAAGGACTCAGTCCACAGGGAATCGCGGCACCACCCCAGGGGGGTGTCAACAGACACCTAATGCTTCAACCACCGAAGCAACCTGGGCCAGAGTTTAAGTTCGCTAGGGGCCATGGCACCAGAGGACGACCACAACACAGATTCTTTGGTCTGACGGTTGGGCATGGTTAGCAAACCGCGTAGGTGTCATGAGCACCCCTGGGCGTACAGATATGCTTATGAAACCCACACGAGTCACCCACCAAGCCCTACTGTCAGACCAAGGACTCAATATCGTGGTCGTCTTTGCCCACCTCGGCCCTCTGCAGGCTGAGGCTTTGCAACAGCTTGCATCAGTGGGCAAAACATCAAGGTTCTGGGGTTTAAGGGCGAGTGAACGCGAAGGATTTAAGGGCGAGTGAACGAGAAGGCTTTGGGGGCGAATCAACACAAGGAATATTGAAGGACGGGAAACGCAGGGAGTTTTAGGGCAAACGAGTGAAGGAATGCAGTGGGTTTGAGGGGAATCGAAAGCGAAGAGATTTGACGGCGAGTAAACGCTATTGAATGAGGGGAAATGCAAGGAGTTTCACAGCAAAAGCAAGGAGTTTTAGAGCAAACAAGTGAGGGAACGCAGTGGGTTTGAGGGGAATCTAACGCGAAGGGATATGGTGGAAGAATGAGTTCCCTCATCTATTAGCCTAAAAACCATTGAATGAGCAAACGTGAAGAATTCTGAGCGAGAGTAAACGAGAAGGGCGAATCATTGAATCAGCAAACAAAGGGAATTTTAGGGCAAACGAGTGAAAACGCAATGGGTTTGAGGGGAATCGAATGCGAAGGGATTTGACGGCGAGCAAACGCTATTGAATGAGGGGAAAAGCAAGGAGTTTTACAGCAAATAGGCAAATGTGAGGAGTTTTAGGCAAACCGCGTAGGTCTTTTGAGCACCTCTGGGCGTACAAGTATGCTTAAGAAACACAAGGAATATTGAAGGACGGGAAACGCAGGGAGTTTTAGGGCAAACGAGTGAAGGAATGCAGTGGGTTTGAGGGGAATCGAAAGCGAAGGGATTTGACGGCGAGTAAACGCTATTGAATGAGGGGAAATGCAAGGAGTTTCACAGCAAATAAGCAAATGCAAGGAGTTTTAGAGCAAACAAGTGAGGGAACGCAGTGGGTTTGAGGGAATCTAGCGAAGGGATATGGTGGAAGAACGCTATTGAAGGAGGGAAATGTAAGGAGTTTTACAGCAAATAAGCAAACGCGAGGAGTTTAGGCAAACCGCAGAGGTGTCTTGAGCACCCCTGGGCGTACAGGTATGCTTAAGAAACCCACACGAGCCACCTAGATCTACTGTCAGACCAAGGACTTAATATCGTGGTCGTCTTTAAAATAATTTTAATATTTATTAAAAAGAATGTCCAATTTAAACACGAATTATGAAAACATGAAAAAATATAAGTTTGAAACCTTATTTATTAAAAAGTCCAATTTAAACATGAAAATACCTGTTTGAAACATGACTTATGAAAAATATCAAGCCCCACTGTCATATTGACTGTTATTGTGCAGTGTTCGTTCCCGGGTGCCTTGGCCCCTTGTGAACTGAAACTTTGGCCCAGGTTGCATCAGTGGGCAAAAACACCAGGGTTCTGATGAAACACCCCTGGGGAGAATGCAGCAAACTCCTTGTGGACTGAGTCCTTGGGCCGATGGCCGGGGAAATGTGGGTAAATCGTGTGGCTGTTGTGATGATCCCTGTACGCCCAGGGACCTTAACAACAGCCACACGTGTCACCCAACATACCCCAACATTCGCCCAAGGACTCAGGAATCGCGGCACCACCCAGGGGGTGTCAACAGACACCTAATGCTTCAACCACCAAGCAACCTGGGCCAGAGTTTAAGTTCGCTAGGGGCCATGGCACCAGAGCGACCACAACACACAGATTCTTTGGTCTGACGGTTGGGCATGGTTAGCAAACCGCGTAGGTGTCATGAGCACCCCTGGGCGTACAGATATGCTTATGAAACCCACACGAGTCACCCACCAAGCCCTACTGTCAGACCAAGGACTCAATATCGTGGTCGTCTTTGCCCACCTCGGCCCTCTGCAGGCTGAGGCTTTGCAACAGCTTGCATCAGTGGGCAAAACATCAAGGTTCTGGGGTTTAAGGGCGAGTGAACGCGAAGGATTTAAGGGCGAGTGAATGAGAAGGCTTTGGGGCGAATCAACACAAGGAATATTGAAGGACGGGAAACGAGGGAGTTTTAGGGCAAACGAGAGTGAAGGAATGCAGTGGGTTTGAGGGAATCGAAAGCGAAGAGATTTGACGCGTAGTAAACGCTATTGAATGAGGGAAATGCAAGGAGTTTCACAGCAAAAGCAAGGAGTTTTAGAGCAAACAAGTGAGGAACGAGTGGGTTTGAGGGAATCTAACGAAGGGATATGGTGGAAGAATGAGTTCCCTCATCTATTAGCCTAAAACCATTGAATGAGCAAACGTGAAGAATTCTGAGCGAGAGTAAACGAAGGCGAATCATTGAATCAGCAAACAAAGGGAATTTTAGGGCAAATGAGTGAAAACGCAATGGGTTTGAGGAATCGAATGCGAAGGGATTTGACGGCGAGCAAACGCTATTGAATGAGGGAAAAGCAAGGAGTTTTACAGCAAATAGGCAAATGTGAGGAGTTTTAGGCAAACCGCGTGAGGTCTTTTGAGCACCCTGGGCATAAGTATGCTTAAGAAACAAGGAATATTGAAGGACGGGAAACGCAGGGAGTTTTAGGGCAAACGAGTGAAGGAATGCAGTGGGTTTGAGGGGAATCGAAAGCGAAGGGATTTGGCGAGTAAACGCTATTGAATGAGGGGAAATGCAAGGAGTTTCACAGCAAATAAGCAAATGCAAGGAGTTTTAGAGCAAACAAGTGAGGGAACGCAGTGGGTTTGAGGGGAATCTAACGCGAAGGGATATGGTGGAAGAACGCTATTGAAGGAGGGAAATGTAAGGAGTTTTACAGCAAATAAGCAAACGCGAGGAGTTTTAGGCAAACCGCGTAGGTGTCTTGAGCACCCCTGGGCGTACAGGTATGCTTAAGAAACCCACACGAGCCACCTAGATCTACTGTCAGACCAAGGACTTAATATCGTGGTCGTCTTTAAAATAATTTTAATATTTATTAAAAAGAATGTCCAATTTAAACACGAATTATGAAAACATGAAAAAATATAAGTTTGAAACCTTATTTATTAAAAAGTCCAATTTAAACATGAAAATACCTGTTTGAAACATGACTTATGAAAAATATCAAGCCCCACTGTCATATTGACTGTTATTGTGCAGTGTTCGTTCCCGGGTGCCTTGGCCCCTTGTGAACTGAAACTTTGGCCCAGGTTGCATCAGTGGGCAAAAACACCAGGGTTCTGATGAAACACCCCTGGGGAGAATGCAGCAAACTCCTTGTGGACTGAGTCCTTGGGCCGATGGCCGGGGAAATGTAGGTAAATCGTGTGGCTGTTGTGATGATCCTGTACGCCCAGGGACCTTAACAACAGCCACACGTGTCATAACATACCCCAACATTCGGCCCAAGGACTCAGTCCACAGGAATCGCGGCACCACCCAGGGGGTGTCAACAGACACCTAATGCTTCAACCACCAAGCAACCTGGGCCAGAGTTTAAGTTCGCTAGGGGCCATGGCACCAGAGGACGACCACAACACAGATTCTTTGGTCTGACGGTTGGGCATGGTTAGCAAACCGCGTAGGGTGTCATGAGCACCCTGGGCGTACAGATATGCTTATGAAACCCACACGAGTCACCCACCAAGCCCTACTGTCAGACCAAGGACTCAATATCGTGGTCGTCTTTGCCCACCTCGGCCCTCTGCAGGCTGAGGCTTTGCAACAGCTTGCATCAGTGGGCAAAACATCAAGGTTCTGGGGTTTAAGGGCGAGTGAACGCGAAGGATTTAAGGGCGAGTGAATGAGAAGGCTTTTGGGGGCGAATCAACACAAGGAATATTGAAGGACGGGAAACGAGGGAGTTTTAGGGCAAACGAGTGAAGGAATGCAGTGGGTTTGAGGGAATCGAGCGAAGAGATTTGACGGCAGTAAACGCTATTGAATGAGGGAAATGCAAGGAGTTTCACAGCAAAAGCAAGGAGTTTTAGAGCAAACAAGTGAGGGAACGCAGTGGGTTTGAGGGGAATCTAGCGCGAAGGGATATGGTGGAAGAATGAGTTCCCTCATCTATTAGCCTAAAACCATTGAATGAGCAAACGTGAAGAATTCTGAGCGAGAGTAAAGAAGGGCGAATCATTGAATCAGCAAACAAAGGGAATTTTAGGGCAAATGAGTGAAAACGCAAATGGGTTTGAGGGAATCGAATGCGAAGGGATTTGACGGCGAGCAAACGCTATTGAATGAGGGGAAAAGCAAGGAGTTTTACAGCAAATAGGCAAATGTGAGGAGTTTAGGCAAACCGGCGTGGGTCTTTTGAGCACCCTGGGCGTACAAGTATGCTTAAGAAACACAAGGAATATTGAAGGACGGAAATGCAGGGAGTTTTAGGGCAAACGAGTGAAGGAATGCAGTGGGTTTGAGGGAATCGAAGAGAAGGGATTTGACAGTGGCAAACGCTATTGAATGAGGAGGAAATGCAAGGAGTTTCACAGCAAATAAGCAAATGCAAGGAGTTTTAGAGCAAACAAGTGAGGGAACGCAGTGGGTTTGAGGGGAATCTAACGCGAAGGGATATGGTGGAAGAACGCTATTGAAGGATGGGAAATGTAAGGAGTTTTACAGCAAATAAGCAAACGCGAGGAGTTTTAGGCAAACCGCGTAGGTGTCTTGAGCACCCCTGGGCGTACAGGTATGCTTAAGAAACCCACACGAGCCACATAGATCTACTGTCAGACCAAGGACTTAATATCGTGGTCGTCTTTAAAATAATTTTAATATTTATTAAAAAGAATGTCCAATTTAAACACGAATTATGAAAACATGAAAAAATATAAGTTTGAAACCTTATTTATTAAAAAGTCCAATTTAAACATGAAAATACCTGTTTGAAACATGACTTATGAAAAATATCAAGCCCCACTGTCATATTGACTGTTATTGTGCAGTGTTCGTTCCCGGGTGCCTTGGCCCCTTGTGAACTGAAACTTTGGCCCAGGTTGCATCAGTGGGCAAAAACACCAGGGTTCTGATGAAACACCCCTGGGGAGAATGCAGCAAACTCCTTGTGGACTGAGTCCTTGGGCCGATGGCCGGGGAAATGTGGGTAAATCGTGTGGCTGTTGTGATGATCCCTGTACGCCCAGGGACCTTAACAACAGCCACACGTGTCACCCAACATACCCCAACATTCGCCCAAGGACTCAGTCCACAGGAATCGGCACCACCCCAGGGGGTGTCAACAGACACCTAATGCTTCAACCACCAAGCAACCTGGGCCAGAGTTTAAGTTCGCTAGGGGCCATGGCACCAGAGGACGACCACAACACAGATTCTTTGGTCTGACGGTTGGGCATGGTTAGCAAACCGCGTAGGTGTCATGAGCACCCCTGGGCGTACAGATATGCTTATGAAACCCACACGAGTCACCCACCAAGCCCTACTGTCAGACCAAGGACTCAATATCGTGGTCGTCTTTGCCCACCTCGGCCCTCTGCAGGCTGAGGCTTTGCAACAGCTTGCATCAGTGGGCAAAACATCAAGGTTCTGGGGTTTAAGGCGAGTGAACGCAAGGATTTAAGGCGAGTGAACGAGAAGGCTTTGGGGCGAATCAACACAAGGAATATTGAAGGACGGGAAGCATGAGGAGTTTTAGGGCAAACGAGTGAAGGAATGCAGTGGGTTTGAGGGGAATCGAAAGCGAAGAGATTTGACGGCGAGTAAACGCTATTGAATGAGGGGAAATGCAAGGAGTTTCACAGCAAAAGCAAGGAGTTTTAGAGCAAACAAGTGAGGGAACGCAGTGGGTTTGAGGGGAATCTAACGCGAAGGGATATGGTGGAAGAATGAGTTCCCTCATCTATTAGCCTAAAAACCATTGAATGAGCAAACGTGAAGAATTCTGAGCGAGAGTAAACGAGAAGGGCGAATCATTGAATCAGCAAACAAAGGGAATTTTAGGGCAAATGAGTGAAAACGCAATGGGTTTGAGGGGAATCGAATGCGAAGGGATTTGACGGCGAGCAAACGCTATTGAATGAGGGGAAAAGCAAGGAGTTTTACAGCAAATAGGCAAATGTGAGGAGTTTTAGGCAAACCGCGTAGGTCTTTTGAGCACCCCTGGGCGTACAAGTATGCTTAAGAAACACAAGGAATATTGAAGGACGGGATGCAGGGAGTTTTAGGGCAAACGAGTGAAGGAATGCAGTGGGTTTGAGGGGAATCGAAAGCGAAGGGATTTGACGGCGAGTAAACGCTATTGAATGAGGGGAAATGCAAGGAGTTTCACAGCAAATAAGCAAATGCAAGGAGTTTTAGAGCAAACAAGTGAGGGAACGCAGTGGGTTTGAGGGGAATCTAACGCGAAGGGATATGGTGGAAGAACGCTATTGAAGGAGGGGAAATGTAAGGAGTTTTACAGCAAATAAGCAAACGCGAGGAGTTTTAGGCAAACCGCGTAGGTGTCTTGAGCACCCCTGGGCGTACAGGTATGCTTAAGAAACCCACACGAGCCACCTAGATCTACTGTCAGACCAAGGACTTAATATCGTGGTCGTCTTTTAATATTTATTAAAAAGAATGTCCAATTTAAACACGAATTATGAAAACATGAAAAAATATAAGTTTGAAACCTTATTTATTAAAAAGTCCAATTTAAACATGAAAATACCTGTTTGAAACATGACTTATGAAAAATATCAAGCCCCACTGTCATATTGACTGTTATTGTGCAGTGTTCGTTCCCGGGTGCCTTGGCCCCTTGTGAACTGAAACTTTGGCCCAGGTTGCATCAGTGGGCAAAAACACCAGGGTTCTGATGAAACACCCCTGGGGAGAATGCAGCAAACTCCTTGTGGACTGAGTCCTTGGGCCGATGGCCGGGAAATGTGGTAAATCGTGTGGCTGTTGTGATGATCCTGCACGCCCAGGGACCTTAACAACAGCCACACGTGTCACCCAACATACCCCAACATTCGCCCAAGGACTCAGTCCACAGGAATCGCGGCACCACCCCAGGGGGTGTCAACAGACACCTAATGCTTCAACCAAGCAACCTGGGCCAGAGTTTAAGTTCGCTAGGGGCCATGGCACCAGAGGACGACCACAACACAGATTCTTTGGTCTGACGGTTGGGCATGGTTAGCAAACCGCGTGGGTGTCATGAGCACCCCTGGGCATACAGATATGCTTATGAAACCCACACGAGTCACCCACCAAGCCCTACTGTCAGACCAAGGACTCAATATCGTGGTCGTCTTTGCCCACCTCGGCCCTCTGCAGGCTGAGGCTTTGCAACAGCTTGCATCAGTGGGCAAAACATCAAGGTTCTGGGGTTTAAGGGCGAGTGAACGCGAAGGATTTAAGGGCGAGTGAATGAGAAGGCTTTGGGGGCGAATCAACACAAGGAATATTGAAGGACGGGAAACGCAGGGAGTTTTAGGGCAAACGAGTGAAGGAATGCAGTGGGTTTGAGGGGAATCGAAAGCGAAGAGATTTGACGAGTAGCAGCTATTGAATGAGGGGAAATGCAAGGAGTTTCACAGCAAAAGCAAGGAGTTTTAGAGCAAACAAGTGAGGGAACGCAGTGGGTTTGAGGGGAATCTAACGCGAAGGGATATGGTGGAAGAATGAGTTCCCTCATCTATTAGCCTAAAAACCATTGAATGAGCAAACGTGAAGAATTCTGAGCGAGAGTAAACGAGAAGGGCGAATCATTGAATCAGCAAACAAAGGGAATTTTAGGGCAAATGAGTGAAAACGCAAATGGGTTTGAGGGGAATCGAATCTGAAGGGATTTGACGCGAGCAAACGCTATTGAATGAGGGAAAAGCAAGGAGTTTTACAGCAAATAGGCAAATGTGAGGAGTTTTAGGCAAACCGCGAGGTCTTTTGAGCACCCTGGCATACAAGTATGCTAAGAAACACAAGGAATATTGAAGGACGGGAAATGCAGGGAGTTTTAGGGCAAACGAGTGAAGGAATGCAGTGGGTTTGAGGGGAATCGAAAGAGAAGGGATTTGACGGCGAGTAAACGCTATTGAATGAGGGGAAATGCAAGGAGTTTCACAGCAAATAAGCAAATGCAAGGAGTTTTAGAGCAAACAAGTGAGGGAACGCAGTGGGTTTGAGGGGAATCTAACGCGAAGGGATATGGTGGAAGAACGCTATTGAAGGAGGGGAAATGTAAGGAGTTTTACAGCAAATAAGCAAACGCGAGGAGTTTTAGGCAAACCGCGTAGGTGTCTTGAGCACCCCTGGGCGTACAGGTATGCTTAAGAAACCCACACGAGCCACCTAGATCTACTGTCAGACCAAGGACTTAATATCGTGGTCGTCTTTAAAATAATTTTAATATTTATTAAAAAGAATGTCCAATTTAAACACGAATTATGAAAACATGAAAAAATATAAGTTTGAAACCTTATTTATTAAAAAGTCCAATTTAAACATGAAAATACCTGTTTGAAACATGACTTATGAAAAATGCCCCACTGTCATATTGACTGTTATTGTGCAGTGTTAGTTCCGGGTGCCTTGGCCCCTTGTGAACTGAAACTTTGGCCCAGGTTGCATCAGTGGGCAAAAACACCAGGGTTCTGATGAAACACCCCTGGGGAGAATGCAGCAAACTCCTTGTGGACTGAGTCCTTGGGCCGATGAAATGTGGGTAAATCGTGTGGCTGTTGTGATGATCCCTGTACGCCCAGGGACCTTAACAACAGCCACACGTGTCACCCAACATACCCCAACATTCGGCCCAAGGACTCAGTCCACAGGGAATCGCGGCACCACCCCAGGGGGGTGTCAACAGACACCTAATGCTTCAACCACCGAAGCAACCTGGGCCAGAGTTTAAGTTCGCTAGGGGCCATGGCACCAGAGGACGACCACAACACAGATTCTTTGGTCTGACGGTTGGGCATGGTTAGCAAACCGCGTAGGTGTCATGAGCACCCCTGGGCGTACAGATATGCTTATGAAACCCACACGAGTCACCCACCAAGCCCTACTGTCAGACCAAGGACTCAATATCGTGGTCGTCTTTGCCCACCTCGGCCCTCTGCAGGCTGAGGCTTTGCAACAGCTTGCATCAGTGGGCAAAACATCAAGGTTCTGGGGTTTAAGGGCGAGTGAACGCGAAGGATTTAAGGGCGAGTGAATGAGAAGGCTTTGGGGGCGAATCAACACAAGGAATATTGAAGGACGGGAAACGCAGGGAGTTTTAGGGCAAGCAGTGAAGGAATGCAGTGGGTTTGAGGGAATCGAGCGAAGAGATTTGACTGAGTAAACGCTATTGAATGAGGGAAATGCAAGGAGTTTCACAGCAAAAGCAAGGAGTTTTAGAGCAAACAAGTGAGGGAACGCAGTGGGTTTGAGGGAATCTAACGCGAAGGGATATGGTGGAAGAATGAGTTCCCTCATCTATTAGCCTAAAACCATTGAATGAGCAAACGTGAAGAATTCTGAGCGAGAGTAAACGAGAAGGGCGAATCATTGAATCAGCAAACAAAGGGAATTTTAGGGCAAATGGTGAAAACGCAATGGGTTTGAGGAATCGAATGCGAAGGGATTTGACGGCGAGCAAACGCTATTGAATGAGGAAAAGCAAGGAGTTTTACAGCAAATAGGCAAATGTGAGGAGTTTATAGGTCTTTTGAGCACCCTGGGCGTACAAGTATGTAGAAACAAGGAATATTGAAGGACGGGAAATGCAGGGAGTTTTAGGGCAAGCAGTGAAGGAATGCAGTGGGTTTGAGGGGAATCGAGCGAAGGGATTTGACGGTGAGCGCTATTGAATGAGGGAAATGCAAGGAGTTTCACAGCAAATAAGCAAATGCAAGGAGTTTTAGAGCAAACAAGTGAGGGAACGCAGTGGGTTTGAGGGGAATCTAACGAAGGGATATGGTGGAAGAACGCTATTGAAGGAGGGAAATGTAAGGAGTTTTACAGCAAATAAGCAAGCGAGGAGTTTTAGGCAAACCGCGTGGGTGTCTTGAGCACCCTGGGCGTACAGGTATGCTTAAGAAACCCACACGAGCCACCTAGATCTACTGTCAGACCAAGGACTTAATATCGTGGTCGTCTTTAAAATAATTTTAATATTTATTAAAAGAATGTCCAATTTAAACACGAATTATGAAAACATGAAAAATATAAGTTTGAAACCTTATTTATTAAAAGTCCAATTTAAACATGAAAATACCTGTTTGAAACATGACTTATGAAAATATCAAGCCCCACTGTCATATTGACTGTTATTGTGCAGTGTTAGTTCGGGTGCCTTGGCCTTGTGAACTGAAACTTTGGCCCAGGTTGCATCAGTGGGCAAAACACCAGGGTTCTGATGAAACACCCTGGGGAGAATGCAGCAAACTCCTTGTGGACTGAGTCCTTGGGCCGATGGCCGGGAAATGTGGGTAAATCGTGTGGCTGTTGTGATGATCCCTGTACGCCCAGGGACCTTAACAACAGCCACACGTGTCACCCAACATACCCCAACATTCGGCCCAAGGACTTAGTCCACAGGGAATCGCGGCACCACCCCAGGGGGGTGTCAACAGACACCTAATGCTTCAACCACCGAAGCAACCTGGGCCAGAGTTTAAGAGACACCAGAGGACGACCACAACACAGATTCTTTGGTCTGACGGTTGGGCATGGTTAGCAAACCGCGTGGGTGTCATGAGCACCCTGGGCGTACAGATATGCTTATGAAACCCACACGAGTCACCCACCAAGCCCTACTGTCAGACCAAGGACTCAATATCGTGGGTCGTCTTTGCCCACCTCGGCCCTCTGCAGGCTGAGGCTTTGCAACAGCTTGCATCAGTGGGCAAAACATCAAGGTTCTGGGGTTTAAGGGCGAGTGAACGCGAAGGATTTAAGGGCGAGTGAATGAGAAGGCTTTGGGGCGAATCAACACAAGGAATATTGAAGGACGGGAAACGAGGGAGTTTTAGGGCAAACGAGTGAAGGAATGCAGTGGGTTTGAGGGAATCGAAAGCGAAGAGATTTGACGAGTAAACGCTATTGAATGAGGGGAAATGCAAGGAGTTTCACAGCAAAAGCAAGGAGTTTTAGAGCAAACAAGTGAGGGAACGCAGTGGGTTTGAGGGGAATCTAACGCGAAGGGATATGGTGGAAGAATGAGTTCCCTCATCTATTAGCCTAAAAACCATTGAATGAGCAAACGTGAAGAATTCTGAGCGAGAGTAAACGAGAAGGGCGAATCATTGAATCAGCAAACAAAGGGAATTTTAGGGCAAATGAGTGAAAACGCAATGGGTTTGAGGGGAATCGAATGCGAAGGATTTGACGTGAGCAAACGCTATTGAATGAGGGAAAAGCAAGGAGTTTTACAGCAAATAGGCAAATGTGAGGAGTTTTAGGCAAACCGCGTAGGTCTTTTGAGCACCCTGGGCGTACAAGTATGCTTAAGAAACACAAGGAATATTGAAGGACGGAAATGAGGGAGTTTTAGGGCAAACGAGTGAAGGAATGCAGTGGGTTTGAGGGAATCGAAAGCGAAGGGATTTGTGGCGAGTAAACGCTATTGAATGAGGGGAAATGCAAGGAGTTTCACAGCAAATAAGCAAATGCAAGGAGTTTTAGAGCAAACAAGTGAGGAACGCAGTGGGTTTGAGGAATCTAACGAAGGGATATGGTGGAAGAACGCTATTGAAGGAGGGAAATGTAAGGAGTTTTACAGCAAATAAGCAAACGCGAGGAGTTTTAGGCAAACCGGCGAGGGTGTCTTGAGCACCCTGGGCGTACAGGTATGCTTAAGAAACCCACACGAGCCACCTAGATCTACTGTCAGACCAAGGACTTAATATCGTGGTCGTCTTTAAAATAATTTTAATATTTATTAAAAGAATGTCCAATTTAAACACGAATTATGAAAACATGAAAAATATAAGTTTGAAACCTTATTTATTAAAAAGTCCAATTTAAACATGAAAATACCTGTTTGAAACATGACTTATGAAAATATCAAGCCCCACTGTCATATTGACTGTTATTGTGCAGTGTTAGTTCCTCGGTGCCTTGGCCTTGTGAACTGAAACTTTGGCCCAGGTTGCATCAGTGGGCAAAACACCAGGGTTCTGATGAAACACCCTGGGAGAATGCAGCAAACTCCTTGTGGACTGAGTCCTTGGGCCGATGGCGGGAAATGTGGTAATCGTGTGGCTGTTGTGATGATCCCTGTACGCCCAGGACCTTAACAACAGCCACACGTGTCACCCAACATACCCCAACATTCGGCCCAAGGACTCAGTCCACAGGAATCGGCACCACCCAAGGGGGGTGTCAACAGACACCTAATGCTTCAACCACCGAAGCAACCTGGGCCAGAGTTTAAGTTCGCTAGGGGCCATGGCACCAGAGGACGACCACAACACAGATTCTTTGGTCTGACGGTTGGGCATGGTTAGCAAACCGCGTAGGTGTCATGAGCACCCCTGGGCGTACAGATATGCTTATGAAACCCACACGAGTCACCCACCAAGCCCTACTGTCAGACCAAGGACTCAATATCGTGGTCGTCTTTGCCCACCTCGGCCCTCTGCAGGCTGAGGCTTTGCAACAGCTTGCATCAGTGGGCAAAACATCAAGGTTCTGGGGTTTAAGGGCGAGTGAACGCGAAGGATTTAAGGGCGAGTGAATGAGAAGGCTTTGGGGGCGAATCAACACAAGGAATATTGAAGGACGGGAAACGCAGGGAGTTTTAGGGCAAACGAGTGAAGGAATGCAGTGGGTTTGAGGGAATCAGCGAAGAGATTTGTGTAAACGCTATTGAATGAGGGAAATGCAAGGAGTTTCACAGCAAAAGCAAGGAGTTTTAGAGCAAACAAGTGAGGGAACGCAGTGGGTTTGAGGAATCTAACGCGAAGGGATATGGTGGAAGAATGAGTTCCCTCATCTATTAGCCTAAAAACCATTGAATGAGCAAACGTGAAGAATTCTGAGCGAGAGTAAACGAGAAGGGCGAATCATTGAATCAGCAAACAAAGGGAATTTTAGGGCAAATGAGTGAAAACGCAATGGGTTTGAGGGGAATCGAATGCGAAGGGATTTGACGGCGAGCAAACGCTATTGAATGAGGGGAAAAGCAAGGAGTTTTACAGCAAATAGGCAAATGTGAGGAGTTTTAGGCAAACCGCGTAGGTCTTTTGAGCACCCCTGGGCGTACAAGTATGCTTAAGAAACACAAGGAATATTGAAGGACGGGAAATGCAGGGAGTTTTAGGGCAAACGAGTGAAGGAATGCAGTGGGTTTGAGGGGAATCGAAAGCGAAGGGATTTGACGGCGAGTAAACGCTATTGAATGAGGGGAAATGCAAGGAGTTTCACAGCAAATAAGCAAATGCAAGGAGTTTTAGAGCAAACAAGTGAGGGAACGCAGTGGGTTTGAGGGGAATCTAACGCGAAGGGATATGGTGGAAGAACGCTATTGAAGGATGGGAAATGTAAGGAGTTTTACAGCAAATAAGCAAACGCGAGGAGTTTTAGGCAAACCGCGTAGGTGTCTTGAGCACCCCTGGGCGTACAGGTATGCTTAAGAAACCCACACGAGCCACCTAGATCTACTGTCAGACCAAGGACTTAATATCGTGGTCGTCTTTAAAATAATTTTAATATTTATTAAAATGAATGTCCAATTTAAACACGAATTATGAAAACATGAAAAAATATAAGTTTGAAACCTTATTTATTAAAAAGTCCAATTTAAACATGAAAATACCTGTTTGAAACATGACTTATGAAAAATATCAAGCCCCACTGTCATATTGACTGTTATTGTGCAGTGTTCGTTCCCGGGTGCCTTGGCCCCTTGTGAACTGAAACTTTGGCCCAGGTTGCATCAGTGGGCAAAAACACCAGGGTTCTGATGAAACACCCCTGGGGAGAATGCAGCAAACTCCTTGTGGACTGAGTCCTTGGGCCGATGGCCGGGAAATGGGTAAATCGTGTGGCTGTTGTGATGATCCCTGTACGCCCAGGGACCTTAACAACAGCCACAGTGTCACCCAACATACCCCAACATTCGGCCCAAGGACTCAGTCCACAGACACCACCCCAGGGGGGTGTCAACAGACACCTAATGCTTCAACCACCGAAGCAACCTGGGCCAGAGTTTAAGTTCGCTAGGGGCCATGGCACCAGAGGACGACCACAACACAGATTCTTTGGTCTGACGGTTGGGCATGGTTAGCAAACCGCGTAGGTGTCATGAGCACCCCTGGGCGTACAGATATGCTTATGAAACCCACACGAGTCACCCACCAAGCCCTACTGTCAGACCAAGGACTCAATATCGTGGTCGTCTTTGCCCACCTCGGCCCTCTGCAGGCTGAGGCTTTGCAACAGCTTGCATCAGTGGGCAAAACATCAAGGTTCTGGGGTTTAAGGGCGAGTGAACGAGAAGGCTTTGGGGGCGAATCAACACAAGGAATATTGAAGGACGGGAAACGCAGGGAGTTTTAGGGCAAACGAGTGAAGGAATGCAGTGGGTTTGAGGGGAATCGAAAGCGAAGAGATTTGACGGCGAGTAAACGCTATTGAATGAGGGGAAATGCAAGGAGTTTCACAGCAAAAGCAAGGAGTTTTAGAGCAAACAAGTGAGGGAACGCAGTGGGTTTGAGGGGAATCTAACGCGAAGGGATATGGTGGAAGAATGAGTTCCCTCATCTATTAGCCTAAAAACCATTGAATGAGCAAACGTGAAGAATTCTGAGCGAGAGTAAACGAGAAGGGCGAATCATTGAATCAGCAAACAAAGGGAATTTTAGGGCAAATGAGTGAAAACGCAATGGGTTTGAGGGGAATCGAATGCGAAGGGATTTGACGGCGAGCAAACGCTATTGAATGAGGGGAAAAGCAAGGAGTTTTACAGCAAATAGGCAAATGTGAGGAGTTTTAGGCAAACCGCGTAGGTCTTTTGAGCACCCCTGGGCGTACAAGTATGCTTAAGAAACAAGGAATATTGAAGGACGGGAAACGCAGGGAGTTTTAGGGCAAACGAGTGAAGGAATGCAGTGGGTTTGAGGGGAATCGAAAGCGAAGGGATTTGACGGCGAGTAAACGCTATTGAATGAGGGGAAATGCAAGGAGTTTCACAGCAAATAAGCAAATGCAAGGAGTTTTAGAGCAAACAAGTGAGGGAACGCAGTGGGTTTGAGGGGAATCTAACGCGAAGGGATATGGTGGAAGAACGCTATTGAAGGAGGGGAAATGTAAGGAGTTTTACAGCAAATAAGCAAACGCGAGGAGTTTTAGGCAAACCGCGTAGGTGTCTTGAGCACCCCTGGGCGTACAGGTATGCTTAAGAAACCCACACGAGCCACCTAGATCTACTGTCAGACCAAGGACTTAATATCGTGGTCGTCTTTAAAATAATTTTAATATTTATTAAAAAGAATGTCCAATTTAAACACGAATTATGAAAACATGAAAAAATATAAGTTTGAAACCTTATTTATTAAAAAGTCCAATTTAAACATGAAAATACCTGTTTGAAACATGACTTATGAAAATATCAAGCCCCACTGTCATATTGACTGTTATTGTGCAGTGCCTTGTGAACTGAAACTTTGGCCCAGGTTGCATCAGTGGGCAAAAACACCAGGGTTCTGATGAAACACCCTGGGGAGAATGCAGCAAACTCCTTGTGGACTGAGTCCTTGGGCGATGGGAAATGTGGGTAAATCGTGGCTGTTGTGATGATCCCTGTACGCCCAGGGACCTTAACAACAGCCACACGTGTCTACCCCAACATTCGCCCAAGGACTCAGTCAATCGGGCACCACCCAGGGGTGTCAACAGACACCTAATGCTTCAACCACCGAAGCAACCTGGGCCAGAGTTTAAGTTCGCTAGGGGCCATGGCACCAGAGGACGACCACAACACAGATTCTTTGGTCTGACGTTGGGCATGGTTAGCAAACCGCAGAGGTGTCATGAGCACCCCTGGGCGTACAGATATGCTTATGAAACCCACACGAGTCACCCACCAAGCCCTACTGTCAGACCAAGGACTCAATATCGTTTTGCCCACCTCGGCCCTCTGCAGGCTGAGGCTTTGCAACAGCTTGCATCAGTGGGCAAAACATCAAGGTTCTGGGGTTTAAGGGCGAGTGAACGCGAAGGATTTAAGGGCGAGTGAACGAGAAGGCTTTGGGGGCGAATCAACACAAGGAATATTGAAGGACGGGGAAACGCAGGGAGTTTTAGGGCAAACGAGTGAAGGAATGCAGTGGGTTTGAGGGGAATCGAAAGCGAAGAGATTTGACTGCTAGTAAACGCTATTGAATGAGGGGAAATGCAAGGAGTTTCACAGCAAAAGCAAGGAGTTTTAGAGCAAACAAGTGAGGGAACGCAGTGGGTTTGAGGGGAATCTAACGCGAAGGGATATGGTGGAAGAATGAGTTCCCTCATCTATTAGCCTAAAAACCATTGAATGAGCAAACGTGAAGAATTCTGAGCGAGAGTAAACGAGAAGGGCGAATCATTGAATCAGCAAACAAAGGGAATTTTAGGGCAAATGAGTGAAAACGCAATGGGTTTGAGGGGAATCGAATGCGAAGGGATTTGACGGCGAGCAAACGCTATTGAATGAGGGGAAAAGCAAGAGTTTACAGCAAATAGGCAAATGTGAGGAGTTTTAGGCAAACCGCGAGGTCTTTTGAGCACCCCTGGGCGTAAGTATGCTTAAGAAACACAAGGAATATTGAAGGACGGGAAATGCAGGAGTTTTAGGGCAAACGCAGTGAAGGAATGCAGTGGGTTTGAGGGGAATCGAAAGCGAAGGGATTTGACGGCGAGTAAACGCTATTGAATGAGGGGAAATGCAAGGAGTTTCACAGCAAATAAGCAAATGCAAGGAGTTTTAGAGCAAACAAGTGAGGGAACGCAGTGGGTTTGAGGGGAATCTAACGCGAAGGGATATGGTGGAAGAACGCTATTGAAGGAGGGGAAATGTAAGGAGTTTTACAGCAAATAAGCAAACGCGAGGAGTTTTAGGCAAACGCGAGGAGTTTTAGGCAAACCGCGTAGGTGTCTTGAGCACCCCTGGGCGTACAGGTATGCTTAAGAAACCCACACGAGCCACCTAGATCTACTGTCAGACCAAGGACTTAATATCGTGGTCGTCTTTAAAATAATTTTAATATTTATTAAAAAGAATGTCCAATTTAAACACGAATTATGAAAACATGAAAAAATATAAGTTTGAAACCTTTTTAATAAATAAGTCCAATTTAAACATGAAAATACCTGTTTGAAACATGACTTATGAAAAATATCAAGCCCCACTGTCATATTGACTGTTATTGTGCAGTGTTCGTTCCCGGGTGCCTTGGCCCCTTGTGAACTGAAACTTTGGCCCAGGTTGCATCAGTGGGCAAAAACACCAGGGTTCTGATGAAACACCCTGGGGAGAATGCAGCAAACTCCTTGTGGACTGAGTCCTTGGGCCGATGGCGGGAAATGTAAATCGTGGTGGCTGTTGTGATGATCCTGTACGCCCAGGGACCTTAACAACAGCCACACGTGTCACCCAACATACCCCAACATTCGGCCCAAGGACTTAGTCCACAGGGAATCGCGGCACCACCCCAGGGGGGTGTCAACAGACACCTAATGCTTCAACCACCGAAGCAACCTGGGCCAGAGTTTAAGTTCATGAAATATGGCACAGAGGACGACCACAACACAGATTCTTTGGTCTGACGGTTGGGCATGGTTAGCAAACCGCGTAGTGTCATGAGCACCCTGGGCGTACAGATATGCTTATGAAACCCACACGAGTCACCCACCAAGCCCTACTGTCAGACCAAGGACTCAATATCGTGGTCGCCTTTGCCCACCTCGCCCTCTGCAGGCTGAGGCTTTGCAACAGCTTGCATCAGTGGGCAAAACATCAAGGTTCTGGGGTTTAAGGGCGAGGATTTAAGGATTTAAGTGAGGAATGAGAAGGCTTTGGGGCAAATCAACACAAGGAATATTGAAGGACGGGAAACGCAGGGAGTTTTAGGGCAAACGAGTGAAGGAATGCAGTGGGTTTGAGGAATCGAAGAGATTTGACGGCAGTAAACGCTATTGAATGAGGGAAATGCAAGGAGTTTCACAGCAAAAGCAAGGAGTTTTAGAGCAAACAAGTGAGGGAACGCAGTGGGTTTGAGGGAATCTAACGCCAAGGGATATGGTGGAAGAATGAGTTCCCTCATCTATTAGCCTAAAACCATTGAATGAGCAAACGTGAAGAATTCTGAGCGAGAGTAAACGAGAAGGGCGAATCATTGAATCAGCAAACAAAGGGAATTTTAGGGCAAATGAGTGAAAACGCAATGGGTTTGAGGGGAATCGAATGCGAAGGGATTTGACGGCGAGCAAACGCTATTGAATGAGGGGAAAAGCAAGGAGTTTAACAGCAAATAGGCAAATGTGAGGAGTTTTAGGCAAACCGCGTAGGTCTTTTGAGCACCCCTGGGCGTACAAGTATGCTTAAGAAACACAAGGAATATTGAAGGACGGGAAATGCAGGGAGTTTTAGGGCAAACGAGTGAAGGAATGCAGTGGGTTTGAGGGGAATCGAAAGAGAAGGGATTTGACGGCGAGTAAACGCTATTGAATGAGGGGAAATGCAAGGAGTTTCACAGCAAATAAGCAAATGCAAGGAGTTTTAGAGCAAACAAGTGAGGGAACGCAGTGGGTTTGAGGGGAATCTAACGCGAAGGGATATGGTGGAAGAACGCTATTGAAGGAGGGGAAATGTAAGGAGTTTTACAGCAAATAAGCAAACGCGAGGAGTTTTAGGCAAACGCGAGGAGTTTTAGGCAAACCGCGTAGGTGTCTTGAGCACCCCTGGGCGTACAGGTATGCTTAAGAAACCCACACGAGCCACCTAGATCTACTGTCAGACCAAGGACTTAATATCGTGGTCGTCTTTAAAATAATTTTAATATTTATTAAAAAGAATGTCCAATTTAAACACGAATTATGAAAACATGAAAAAATATAAGTTTTAAACCTTATTTATTAAAAAGTCCAATTTAAACATGAAAATACCTGTTTGAAACATGACTTATGAAAAATATCAAGCCCCACTGTCATATTGACTGTTATTGTGCAGTGTTCGTTCCCGGGTGCCTTGGCCCCTTGTGAACTGAAACTTTGGCCCAGGTTGCATCAGTGGGCAAAAACACCAGGGTTCTGATGAAACACCCCTGGGGAGAATGCAGCAAACTCTCTTGTGGACTGAGTCCTGGGCCGATGGTCGGGAAATGTGGGTAAATCGTGTGGCTGTGTGATGATCCCTGTACGCCCAGGACCTTAACAACAGCCACACGTGTCACCCAACATACCCCAACATTCGGCCCAAGGACTCAGTCCACAGGAATCGCGGCACCACCAGGGGGTGTCAACAGACACCTAATGCTTCAACCACCCAAGCAACCTGGGCCAGAGTTTAAGTTCGCTATGGCACCAGAGGACGACCACAACACAGATTCTTTGGTCTGACGGTTGGGCATGGTTAGCAAACCGCAGAGGTGTCATGAGCACCCCCATGCATAGATATGCTTATGAAACCCACACGAGTCACCCACCAAGCCCTACTGTCAGACCAAGGACTCAATATCGTGGGTCGCCTTTGCCCACCTCGCCCTCTGCAGGCTGAGGCTTTGCAACAGCTTGCATCAGTGGGCAAAACATCAAGGTTCTGGGGTTTAAGGGCGTGAGAGAACAACAAGGATTTAAGCCGAGAGTAGCAAACGAGAAGGCTTTGAGGCGAATCAACACAAGGAAATATTGAATGAGGGAATGCAAGGAGTTTAACGCAGGCAAGGAGTTTTAGAGCAGAGGAATGCAGTGGGTTTGAGGGGAATCTAACGCGAAGGGATATGGTGGAAGAACGAGTTCCCTCATCTCTTAGCCTAAAAACCATTGAATGAGCAAACGTTAAGAATTCTGAGCGAGAGTAAACGAGAAGGGCGAATCATTGAATCAGCAAACAAAGGGAATTTTAGGGCAAACGAGTGAAAACGCAATGGGTTTGAGGGGAATCGAATGCGAAGGGATTTGACGGCGAGCAAACGCTATTGAATGAGGGGAAAAGCAAGGAGTTTTACAGCAAATAGGCAAATGCAAGGAGTTTTAGAGCAAACAAGTGAGGGAACGCAGTGGGTTTGAGGGGAATCTAACGCGAAGGGATATGGTGGAAGAACGCTATTGAAGGATGGGAAATGTAAGGAGTTTTACAGCAAATAAGCAAACGCGAGGAGTTTTAGGCAAACCGCGTAGGTGTCTTGAGCACCCCTGGGCGTACAGGTATGCTTAAGAAACCCACACGAGCCACATAGATCTACTGTCAGACCAAGGACTTAATAACGTGGTCGTCTTTAAAATAATTTTAATATTTATTAAAAAGAATGTCCAATTTAATTACGAATTATGAAAACATGAAAAAGTGAACACATTATAAAGCTATGACAAAATCAGGAATTAAACAAATAAATACACATTTTGATAATACTTAAATTTTCCTCACCTTCAATTGGTGCTGAAGCTTTCCATCGGTTTTCAGATTAAGTGAAGCAACCAAATGAGCAGAAGAATCGGGAGTCAGAGTCTGAGAGATGAGAGACTGATAGAATGGCGAGGAAATAGATGGAAGAGGGAAAGGAGAGCGACCCATCTCGACTTAACCACCCAAACTTTCTTCCCCCTGTCCTTAATACCCTTCTCTCATCCCCCTTACTCATCATGCCTCCCTTATGCCTCTCCCACCGAGCAGGAGGACTCTGCTGAAGAAGAGGAACAAACACAGTCAGCTTAAAAGATTTAATACTTGCTCGAAATTATACATATTGGAGGAAGGATAACAGAAGTCACATGCAATGCATACTTTCATATTCATGTCAACACCTAATGGATAAAAACCAAGCTTTTTTTTTCATGTTCAAAAGCCATTTCACTCAGAAATATATCACAGCATTGGAGTAAACTCTGCTGCAGTAACTAACATTTCACATTCGTTCTAGATTTGAACCTGTAGCCTAATTTTTATTTGAATTTTCACATTATTTCTTATTTACATAATGCATATCATTTCCAAACTTTGTCGTCTGAACCTCTTTCACCTCAATTTATATTTAGGAGGTAATTTATTTTAAAATCGTTCAGATAAGACACTGCAAGGAAACACTGCTTGACTTAGTGCAAACTAGGGTTGTGACGGTGAGGAAATTCCCAGCAGTTAATTGATAATGATGATTATTATAATAACCGAGATGGCGTGTGCAGACGCAGCGGCTTGGAGCTCTCGGACATACAGCTGTGTTTTTGTTTTGTTAACTGGGTTAAGTTTACTTTCTCATGCACTCAGTCGTCGCCTACGTTACGAGCAAGTCGAACTGCTTAAGATCGGGAATCGATGTCAGGATTATACCATAGGAAACCCAAACTCTATTCCTCTGGAGATCCTGCAACCTAAAAGGCTCAGCGGTAGCGGTGCGATCATCACCCCACCAGTGAGGCTTCGGAGACGGCATAGGGAAAGAAAGCAGAAGCGGGGTAAGAGAGCTGGCATTCGAGCTAGGCTACAGGCTAATCCACACAGGCCAACACTGCCGAGTCTCTCTCACGAACTCTCGGTCACTCGTCAATAAGATAGACGAAATACGACTAAGGATTACCTCTCACTGCATGGATAGCTGTGTAATGGTAATCACAGAGACTTGGCTGGATAGTGCAATCTCGGACGCCGTCATCGAAATACAGGGATATTGTACCTAGGGATGGGTACCGAAACCCGGTTTTTAGTCGGTCTCGGGGCTAAATTATAAAAGACCGGAGTATCGATAAGCTCTGACGTTAACGGTTCTGTTATCGGTACTGGAGAAATTAAGAAAACACACATACATTTATTATTGCTATAAATATATATATATATATATATATATATATATATACACACACACAGACATTATCTTGCAAATTCTATCCCGCCAGAGTCACCAGCTGTTTTTATATGCAATAATATTCAAACTCTTGTCTATGATGTATTTTCGCTATTCCCAAAACAGAAGCGAGATCGCGTTCAGCACGCACAACATGAAAGCCCCGTTTATGATAAAAGAGAACTAACCATTAAAACATGCTTACACTTTAGGCCTGTGGCTGTTATGTTAAACTAAGTTTATTTAATGTTTTTTTTTTACTTCTAAAGATTATAGCCGTGTTTCTTCTAGCACAATGTCCTTCTCTTCACAGCGGCGCGCATTCGTTCCTCCCTGACCAAACCTTAACGTCAAAATCAGATCAATCGTCTGTCGATTGTTGTAAAATGCCGTCTTTACAGTTACTAAATTGCTGGACATGTTTGATAATAAAACGTTGAAAGTACAATCCACACGAGAGACGCTGTTCCTCAAGCTGAAGTGTGTGTGCACGCTCCAAAACAGACAAGCAAAGTACACTTTGAGCTTCAGGCGCGTCCAAACGATCAAATACACACACAATATGTAAAAATGGACGGCTTGGAAAGAGTATTTACTTAAAACAGTTTATATCTCAAAGTGAACGAGAACAGTTGGGAGAAAATTGTGTGTCAATATTTTGTTTTAGTGACAGACTGGTGCTTCAATAATGTTAATCAAAGAACAAAACACAAAGAGAAAATCACTCACAGCTCTTAATCTGAATAAAGTAATAGCTTTAATAAGCATTAATCTATCAATATATACAGTGAAAACTATGCAGTGTTCATTTATATTTGATCACTTTTAGATTTATTTTGTAGCTATTATTTACCTGAACATTAATGTTAGTAGACCGTCATAGATAAATGAAAGCACTGTTATTTTTTTTTTACATTTGTTTTATGGTATATTTGTCAGTTTGTTTAACTGTTTCTTTGTTCATGTTCTTACTCTCTTATCTTATGTACATAAAACACAAAAAATGCCTGCAAACTGGTGCATTTACAAATTGATGTTTTATATTTATTTAACATTTCAGAATATAACGCATGTTAATTAAGCTGCTAATCTATCATAGAAATATATATTTCATACATATATGTGTATGTATGTGTATATATAAATAACAAAAAGTACCGATAAGAATACCGTTAAAGTACCATATCGATAAGCAGTATCGATAAGAGTAGTAATACCGTTAAAACCTTAACGATACCCATCCCTAGCCGCATCGTTTACCAGGCAAATATGTGCATATATGTCAGTAACGCCTGGTGTACATCTACGGACATAATTAAGACGCATTGCTCTCCTGATATTGAATATCTGATTTTAAAATGCAGACCTTTTTATGTGCCAAGAGAGTTCACAACTATTCTTATCACGGGTGTTTATATTCCACCACGGGCTAATGCTAAGATGGCTCTAGAGGAGCTGCATAACATCATTAACAGTCAAATGAATGCATACCCAGAAGGAGCTGTGATTATAGCAGGAGACTTCAATCGCACAGACTTAAAAACTGTAATGCCGAATAGCATACTAATGTACATTTTCCAACCAGAGACAAGAATATACTTGACCAAGTGTATACTAATATCCCAGGAGCTTATAAAGCTACTCTATCTCCACACCTTGGCTTATCTGATCATATTTCAATAGAAATGATTCCTTCCTATAGACCTCTTATTTGCAGAACACAACCAGGTGTTAAAACGGTCCAAGTCTGGAGCGACGAGGCGATTTCACAGCTGCAGGACTGCTTTGAGAATACAGACTGGGAATTGTTTGCACAGAGCACTGACCTGGAGGAGTATAGTTCATCCGTTTTGGCCTATATAGCCTTCTGCACCGACACTGTGCTAACCACTAAGACCATTATGCTGTTCCCAAACCAATAGCCATGGTTTAACGGGATCGTCGGGCTTTACTCGGGGCGAGGAATGCCGCCTACAGGACAGGGGACAAGCTGGCCTACAGTAATGCCTGAAGAGAACCGAGGATGGGCATTAAGGAAGCCAAGAACAGATCCCTCTTCAGCGTACAGAGGGCCATTTTAAAAACAACAACAACCTCTGCAGCATGTGGAGAGGTATAAAAGCCATAACGGACTACAAGAGCAGCGCTGCACTGACATGCTATGATGCTACACTTCCTGACACCTTGAACCGGTTCTTTGCACGCTTTGATAATCATACCGGCAGACTAGAAACTCAGATAGTACCACCACACAGGAGGAGCGGTACTGGTCATCAGGTGAAATCCACCCTGAAAAGAATTGACATCACCAAAGCATCAAGACCAGATATGGTGTCGGGCGTATATTGAAGTCATGTGCTGACCGATTAGCAGGAGTTTTACAAACATTTTAACCTGTCATTGCAGCAGGCTGTAGTCCCCACGTGTCTTAAAGCTACCACTATTGTCCCTGTACCCAAAAAGCAAGCAGTCAGATATCTCAATGATTATCGTCCCATTGCCCTGACACCAATTATTATGAAGTGCTTTAAAAAGCTCGTCTTATTTCACATCAAAGCCAATATCCCCACTGATCTAGACAGCCAATAGTTTGCCTACTGTAGGAACAGATCAACGGAGGACGCAATCTCAATTGCACTTCATACAAGCCTGTCTTATCTGGAGCATCCTGACACATATGTTAGGATGTTATTTGTGGACTTTAGTTCTGCGTTTAATACAGTAGTGCCTCATAAACTGGTGAATAAGCTCAGGAACCTGGGTTTAACCACCAAACTCTGTTCATGGATTCTGGACTTTCTCACAAACAGACCACAGAATGTCAGGGTGGGTGAATATATTTCTTCTACTCTTACCCTGAATACAGGTGTACCGCGGGGTTGCGTCCTCAGTCCAGCCCTTTTCACCCTATTTACACATGACTGTACACCCATCTACTCTAATTCTATGGTGAAGTTTGCCGACGACACTGTAGTGGGTTTGATATCGGGAAACGACGAGACACTATAATGAAGAGGTTCAACATTTGGTCATGTGGTGTTCGGATAACGACTTGGACCTGAATACCACTAAAACTAAGGAGATCATTGTAAATTACAGGAGAACCATGAAAATGACTCCTCCTCCACATACATGGAGAGGAAGTTGAAAATGTTAACAACATCAAATTCCTTGGTCTGTATATCACAAATGACCTAACATTGACTGTTGACACTCATTGCTTAGTGAAGGCTCAGCAGAGGCTTTTCTTACTGAGAAAGCTCAAGAAAGCCAATGTACCATCTCAGCTTTTAGTCAACTTTTACAGGAGTATAATAGAAAGCATTCTCTGCCATTGTATTACTGTGTGGTATACCAGCTGCACTATACAGAACCAAAGAGATCTTGCACGGATAGTTAAGAGTGCACAGAGAATTGTGGGAACCAAGCTCCCTGACCTGGACAGCATCTATGCGAGCCGCCTTTATAAGAAGGCTAGCAACATTATCAAGGATTCAACTCATCCCGGCCACAGACTGTTTGAGCCCTTCCATCGAAAGAGATACAGGGCAATTAGAACACGCACAAACAGATGGAGGAACAGTTTTATCCCCAGAGCCGTAGTCTGTATTACACCTCCTTCGTTTACATGCACGGACACAGTTGTGGGAAACTGAAGACTGCAACGGAACTTAAGTTGTCTACCTGCTTCAAGTGCACTGAACACTTTACTATTTAATGTTTGTCTTTTTGCACTGCATTATGTACTTTAATGTTATTACGCTGTTGGTTCAGAGAGTTACTAAACTAATTTCATTATATTATAATGACAATAAAGTTTCTATCTATCTATCTATCACCGTGGTGGGGGGGCAGAGTCGTTTGCGTTTTCCCTCGTTTCCTTCAGTTTTAAACAGCCTGTAAGCACAGTGCGTGTTTTACTTTCACGTTTTAATTTGCAGCAATTCAACGTCAAACTGTTGTTGTTTTTTATTTTGTTCGAGTTTCCCTTTCAAGCAACAACAATACAACTTTTATTAACTAAATGAATAAAAATACACCATGCTATATTCCCAATATAAAATAATTTAGTTTGAACACAAAATATGTAAATAATGAGGAACAATTATGAAACCGAACATTAGCAAAACAAATAAGAAAGTTTGAGGCATGGACGGCATACACCTTGATGTAAAATAACACAAATTTGTGCATACGCATGCTTGGTGAATAAGACCCATTGTTGTTAATACTTCACAATCTTCCTCACCTTCAATTGGTGCTGAAGCTTTCCACGGTTTTCAGATGAAGTGAAGCAACCAAATGAGCAGAAGAATCCGGAGTCAGAGTCTGAGAGATGAGAGACTGATAGAATGGCGAGGAAATAGATGGAAGAGGGAAAGGAGAGCGACCCATCTCGACTTAACCACCCAAACTTTCTTCCCCCTGTCCTTAATACCCTTCTCTCATCCCCCTTACTCATCATGCCTCCCTTATGCCTCTCCCACCGAGCAGGAGGACTCTGCTGAAGAAGAGGAACAAACAGTCAGCTTAAAAGATTTAATACTTGCTCGAAATTATACATATTGGAGGAAGGATAACAGAAGTCACATGCAATGCATACTTTCATATTCATGTCAACACCTAATGGATGGATAGCTTTTTTTCGTGTTCAAAAGCCATTTCACTCAGAAATATATCACAGCATTGGAGTAAACTCTGCTGCAGTAACTAACATTTCACATTCGTTCTAGATTTGAACCTGTAGCCTAATTTTTATTTGAATTTTCACATTATTTCTTATTTACATAATGCATATAATTTCCAAACTTTGTCGTCTGAACCTCTTTCACCTCAATTTATATTTAGAGGTAATTTTTTCAAAGTCGTTCAGATAAGACACTGCAAGGAAACACTGCTTGACTTAGTGCAAACTAGGGTTGTGACGGTGAGGATATTTTCCCAGCAGTTAATTGATAATGATGATTATTATAATAACCGAAGATGGCGGGCGTGTGCAGACGCAGCGCTCGGAGCTCTCGGACATACAGCTGTGTTTTTGTTTTGTTAACTGGGTTAAGTTTACTTTCTCATGCACTCAGTCATCGCCACGTTACGAGCAAGTCGAACTGCTTAAGATCGAATCGATGTCAGGATTATACCATAGGAAACCCAAACTCTATTCCTCTGGAGATCCTGCAACCTAAAAGGCTCAGCGGTAGCGGTGCGATCATCACCCCACCAGTGAGGCTTCGGAGACGGCGTAGGGAAAGAAAGCAGAAGCGTGGTAAGAGAACTGGCGTTCGAGCTAGGCTACAGGCTAATCCTTCTCAAACCTTCTTCTCAAACCTTATAAACCGTAACTTAAACACTTGCACTCTTTTTGCTACTGTTGAGAGACTGACAAACCCCTAAGTCAGATTCCCAGTGAAATGCTCTCTGACAGCAAATGCAATGAGTTTGCTTCCTTCTTTTCAGAGAAGATCAGTAATATCAGGAAGGAGATTGGCACATCTTCCTGTAATACAGAGGTCACACAGATTCGACAGCAATCTCAAAAAGAAGTGACTATGTCTGTTTTTAAAACAATTGATAGCAAAATTTTGGAAGAAATAGTACAGCATCTTAAATCGTCAACCTGCTATCTTGACACACTTCCCACATCTTTTTCAAAAGTGTGCTTAACTGTTTAGAAGCAGATCTCTTAGAAGTGGTAAACACCTCACTTCTTTCTGGGACTTTTCCAAACTCCCTGAAAACTGCAGTTGTTAAACCCTTCTGAAAAGCGCAATCTTGATAACACTGTGTTGAGCAACTATAGACCAATATCAAATCTTCCTTTCATAGGTAAGATTATTGAAAAGGTAGTTTTTAATCAGCTGAACAACTACTTAAACTCAAATGGATACCTGGATAATTTTCAATCTGGTTTCGCGTGCATCACAGCACAGAGACAGCACTCATTAAGATAATAAATGATATTCGCTTTAATTCTGATTCTGGCAAAATATCAGTGCTGGTACTACTAGATCTTAGTGCTGCGTTTGACACTGTCGATCATAACATACTTCTAGAGAGACTGGAAAACTGGGTCGGGCTTTCTGGGATGGCACTCAAATGGTTCAGGTCATACTTAGAAGGGAGAGGTTATTATGTGAGTATAGGAGAGCATAAGTCTAAGTGGACGTCCATGACATGCGGAGTCCCACAAGGCTCTATTCTTGCACCGCTCTTGTTTAGCCTGTATATGCTCCCACTAAGTCAGATAATGAGGAAGAACCAAATTGCCTATCACAGCTATGCTGATGATACCCAGATCTACCTAGCCTTATCTCCAAATGACTATAGCCCCATTGACTCCCTCTGCCAATGCATTGGTGAAATTAACAGTTGGATGTGCCAAAACTTTCTTCAGTTAAACAAGGAGAAAACTGAAGTCATTGCATTTGGAAACAAAGATGAAGTTCTCAAGGTAAATGCATACCTTGACTCTAGGGGTCAAACAACTAAAAATCAAGTCAGAAATCTTGGGGTGATTCTGGAGACAGACCTTAGCTTTAGCAGTCATGTCAAAGCAGTAACTAAATCAGCATACTATCATCTCAAAAACATTGCAAGAATTAGATGTTTTGTTTCCAGTCAAGACTTGGAGAAACTTGTTCATGCCTTTATCACCAGCAGGGTGGATTATTGTAATGGTCTCCTTCCAAAGAAGAGCATTAGACAGCTGCAGCTCATCCAGAACGCTGCTGCCAGGATTCTGACTAGAACCAGAAAATCTGAGCATATCACACCAGTCCTCAGGTCCTTACACTGGCTTCCAGTTACATTTAGGATTGATTTTAAAGTACTTTTACTCCTTTATAAGTCACTCAATGGTCTAGGACCTAAATATATGGCAGATATGCTCACTGAATATAAACCTAACAGACCACTCAGATCATTAGGATCGAGTCAGTTAGAAATACCAAGGGTTCACACAAAACAAGGGGAGTCCGCTTTTAGCTATTATGCCGCCCGCAGCTGGAACCAGCTTCCAGAAGAGATCAAATGTGCTAAAACATTAGCCACATTTAAATCCGGTCTCAAAACTCATCTATTTAGCTGTGCATTTGTTGAATGAGCGCTGTGCTACGTCCGAACTGACTGCATTATTTTATGTATAATCCTTTTCTCTTTAACTGTTTTAAATTTCATTTTAAATCAATTTCTATATCATTTTAAAATTTCCTTATTTTATTATTTTTAACTCCTTGTTTTTATTGCTGTGAATGATTATTTCACTTTCTTTTATGTAAAGCACTTTGAATTACCACTGTGTATGAAATGTGCTATACAAATAAACTTGCCTTGCCTAATCCACACAGGCCAACACTGCCGAGTCTCTTTCTCACAAACTCTCGGTCACTCGTCAATAAGATGGACGAAATACGACTAAGGATTACCTCTAACTGCATGGATAGCTGGGTAATGGTAATCACAGAGACTTGGCTGGATAGTGCTGTCTCGGACGCCGACATCGAAATACAGGGCCGCACCTAGGGATGGGTACCGAAACCCGGTATTTAATCGATCTCGGGGCTAAATTATAAAAGACCGGAGTATCGATAAGCTCTGACGTTAACGGTTCTGTTATCGGTACTGGAGAAATTAAGAAAACACACATACATTTATTATTGCTTTTTAAAGTACTTTACCGTAAAGTACCGGATCGATAAGCAGTATCGATAAGAGTAGTAATACCGTTAAAACCTTAACGATACCCATCCCTAGCCGCATCGTTTACCAGGCAGATAGAACTGCTGACTCCGGTAAGAGTAAAGGTGGGGGAGTGTGCATATATGTCAGTAACGCCTGGTGTACATCTACGGACATAATTAAGACGCATTGCTCTCCTGATATTGAATATCTGATTTTAAAATGCAGACCTTTTTATGTGCCAAGAGAGTTCACAACTATTCTTATCACCGGTGTTTATATTCCACCACGGGCTAATGCTAAGATGGCTCTAGAGGAGCTGCATAACATCATTAACAGTCAAATGAATGCATACCCAGAAGGAGCTGTGATTATAGCAGGAGACTTCAATCGCACAGACTTAAAAACTGTAATGCGCAAATAACATACTAATGTACATTTTCCAACCAGAGACAAGAATATACTTGACCAAGTGTATACTAATATCCCAGGAGCTTATAAAGCTACTCTATCTCCACACCTTGGCTTATCTGATCATATTTCAATAGAAATGATTCCTTCCTATAGACCTCTTATTTGCAGAACACAACCAGGTGTTAAAACGGTCCAAGTCTGGAGCGACGAGGCGATTTCACAGCTGCAGGACTGCTTTGAGAATACAGACTGGGAATTGTTTGCACAGAGCACTGACCTGGAGGAGTATAGTTCATCCGTTTTGGCCTATATAGCCTTCTGCACCGACACTGTGCTAACCACTAAGACCATTATGGTGTTCCCAAACCAAAAGCCATGGTTTAACGGGATCGTGCGGGCTTTACTCGGGGCGAGGAATGCCGCCTACAGGACAGGGGACAAGCTGGCCTACAGTAATGCCCGAAGAGAACCGAGGATGGGCATTAAGGAAGTCAAGAATAGATCCCTCTTCAGCGTACAGAGGGCCATTTTAAAAACAACAACCTCTGCAGCACGTGGAGAGGTATAAAAGCCATAACGGACTACAAGAGCAGCGCTGCACTGACATGCTATGATGCTACATTTCCTGACACCTTGAACCGGTTCTTTGCACGCTTTGATAATCATACCGGCAGACTAGAAACTCAGATAGTACCACCACACAGGGAGGAGCCGGTACTGGTCATCAGGTGAAATCCACCCTGAAAAGAATTGACATCACCAAAGCATCAAGACCAGATATGGTGTCGGGTCGTATATTGAAGTCATGTGCTGACCGATTAGCAGGAGTTTTTACAAAAAATTTTAACCTGTCATTGCAGCAGGCTGTAGTCCCCACGTGTCTTAAAGCTACCACTATTGTCCCTGTACCCAAAAAGCAAGCAGTCAGATATCTCAATGATTATCGTCCCATTTCCCTGACACCAATTATTATGAAGTGCTTTAAAAAGCTCGTCTTATTTCACATCAAAGCCAATATCCCCACTGATCTAGACAGCCAATAGTTTGCCTACTGTAGGAACAGATCAACGGAGGACGCAATCTCAATTGCACTTCATACAAGCCTGTCTTATCTGGAGCATCCTGACACATATGTTAGGATGTTATTTGTGGACTTTAGTTCTGCGTTTAATACAGTAGTGCCTCATAAACTGGTGAATAAGCTCAGGAACCTGGGATTAACCACCAAACTCTGTTCATGGATTCTGGACTTTCTCACAAACAGACCACAGAATGTCAGGGTGGGTGAATATATTTCTTCTACTCTTACCCTGAATACCGGCGTACCGCAGTGTTGCGTCCTCAGTCCAGCCCTTTTCACCCTATTTACACATGACTGTACACCCATCTACTCCTCTAATTCTATGGTGAAGTTTGCCGATGACACTGTAGTGGGTTTGATATCGGAAACGAGACACACTATAAAGAAGAGGTTCAACATCTAGTCATGTGGTGTTCGGATAACGACTTGGTCCTGAATACCACTAAAACTAAGGAAATCATTGTAGATTACAGGAGAACCAGAAAAAATGACTCCTCCCCCCCTCCACATACATGGAGGGGAAGTTGAAAATGTTAACAACAAATTCCTCTGTCTGTATATAACAAATGACCTAACATTGACTGTTGACACTCATTGCTTAGTGAAGGCTCAGCAGAGGCTTTTCTTTCTGAGAAAGCTCAAGAAAGCCAATGTACCATCTCAGCTTTTACAGGAGTATAATAGAAAGCATTCTCTGCCATTGTATTACTGTGTGGTATACCAGCTGCACTATACAGAACCAAAGAGATCTTGCACGGATAGTTAAGAGTGCACAGAGAATTGTGGGAACCAAGCTCCCTGACCTGGACAGCATCTATGCGAGCCACCTTTATAAGAAGGCTAGCAACATTATCAAGGATTCAACTCATCCCGGCCACAGACTGTTTGAGCCCCTTCCATCGGGAAAGAGATACAGGGCAATTAGAACACGCACAAACAGACGGAGGAACAGTTTTATCCCCAGAGCCGTAGTCTGTATTACACCTCCTTCGTTTACATGCACGGACACAGTTGTGGGAAACTGAAGACTGCAACGGAACTTAAGTTGTCTACCTTCTTCAAGTGCACTGAACACTTTACTATTTAATGTTTGTCTTTTTGCACTGCATTATGTACTTTAATGTTATTACGCTGTTGGTTCAGAGAGTTACTAAACTAATTTCATTATATTATAATGACAATAAAGTTTCTATCTATCTATCTATCTATCTATCTATCTATCTATCTATCACCGTGGTGGGGGGGCGGAGTCGTTTGCGTTTTCCCTCGTTTCCTTCAGTTTTAAACAGCCTGTAAGCACAGTGCGTGTTTTACTTTCACGTTTTAATTTGCAGCAATTCAACGTCAAACTGTTGTTGTTTTTTATTTTGTTTGAGTTTCCCTTTCAAGCAACAACAATACAACTTTTATTAACTAAATGAATTAAAATACACCATGCTATATTCCCAATATAAAATAATTTAGTTTGAACACTAAAAATATGTAAATAATGAGGAACAATTATGAAACAGAACATTTATTAGCAAAACAAATAAGAAAGTTTGGAGGCATGGACGGCATACACCTTGTTGTAAAATAACACAAATTTGTGCATACGCATGCTTGGTGAATAAGACCCATTGTTGTTAATACTTCACAATCTTCCTCACCTTCAATTGGTGCTGAAGCTTTCCATCGGTTTTCAGATGAAGTGAAGCAACCAAATGAGCAGAAGAATCGGGAGTCAGAGTCTGAGAGATGAGAGACTGATAGAATGGTGAGGAAATAGATGGAAGAGGGAAAGGAGAGCGACCCATCTCGACTTAACCACCCAAACTTTCTTCCCCCTGTCCTTAATACCCTTCTCTCATCCCCCTTACTCATCATGCCTCCCTTATGCCTCTCCCACCGAGCAGGAGGACTCTGCTGAAGAAGAGGAACAAACACAGTCAGCTTAAAAGATTTAATACTTGCTCGAAATTATACATATTGGAGGAAGGATAACAGAAGTCACATGCAATGCATACTTTCATATTCATGTCAACACCTAACGGATAAAAACCAAGCTTTTTTTTCGTGTTCAAAAGCCATTTCACTCAGAAATATATCACAGCATTGGAGTAAACTCTGCTGCAGTAACTAACATTTCACATTCGTTCTAGATTTGAACCTGTAGCCTAATTTTTATTTGAATTTTCACATTATTTCTTATTTACATAATGCATATAATTTCCAAACTTTGTCATCTGAACCTCTTTCACCTCAATTTATATTTAGAGGTAATTCTTTTTAAAGTTGTTCAGATAAGACACTGCAAGGAAACACTGCTTGACTTAGTGCAAACTAGGGTTGTGACGGTGAGGAAATTCCCAGCAGTTAATTGATAATGATGATTATTATAATAACCGAGATGGCGGCGTGTGCAGACGCAGCAGCTCGGACATACAGCTGTGTTTTTGTTTTGTTAACTGGGTTAAGTTTACTTTCTAATGCACTCAGTCGTCGCCTACGTTACGAGCAAGTCGGACTGCTTAAGATCGGGAATCGATGTCAGGATTATACCATAGGAAACCCAAACTCTATTCCTCTGGAGATCCTGCAACCTAAAAGGCTCAGCGGTAGCGGTGCGATCATCACCCCACCAGTGAGGCTTCGGAGACGGCGTAGAGAAAGAAAGCAGAAGCGTGGTAAGAGAGCTGGCATTCGAGCTAGGCTACAGGCTAATCCACACAGGCCAACACTGCCGAGTCTCTCTCACGAACTCTCGGTCACTCGTCAATAAGATAGACGAAATACGACTAAGGATTACCTCTCACTGCATGGATAGCTGTGTAATGGTAATCACAGAGACTTAACGATACCCATCCCTAGCCGCATCGTTTACCAGGCAGATATAACTGCTGACTCCGGTAAGAGTAAAGGTGGGGGAGTGTGCATATATGTCAGTAACGCCTGGTGTACATCCACGGACATAATTAAGACACATTGCTCTCCTGATATTGAATATCTGATTTTAAAATGCAGACCTTTTTATGTGCCAAGAGAGTTCACAACTATTCTTATCACGGGTGTTTATATTCCACCACGGGCTAATGCTAAGATGGCTCTAGAGGAGCTGCATAACATCATTAACAGTCAAATGAATGCATACCCAGAAGGAGCTGTGATTATAGCAGGAGACTTCAATCGCACAGACTTAAAAACTGTAATGCCCAAATAACATACTAATGTACATTTTCCAACCAGAGACAAGAATATACTTGACCAAGTGTATACTAATATACCAGGAGCTTATAAAGCTACTCTATCTCCACACCTTGGCTTATCTGATCATATTTCAATAGAAATGATTCCTTCCTATAGACCTCTTATTTGCAGAACACAACCAGGTGTTAAAACGGTCCAAGTCTGGAGCGATGAGGCGATTTCACAGCTGCAGGACTGCTTTGAGAATACAGACTGGGAATTGTTTGCACGGAGCACTGACCTGGAGGAGTATAGTTCATCCGTTTTGGCCTATATAGCCTTCTGCACCGACACTGTGCTAACCACTAAGACCATTATGGTGTTCCCAAACCAAAAGCCATGGTTTAACGGGATCGTGCGGGCTTTACTCGGGGCGAGGAATGCCGTCTACAGGACAGGGGACAAGCTGGCCTACAGTAATGCCCGAAGAGAACCGAGGATGGGCATTAAATAAGTCAAGAACAGATCCCTCTTCAGCGTACAGAGGGCCATTTTAAAAACAACAACCTCTGCAGCACGTGGAGAGGTATAAAAGCCATAACGGACTACAAGAGCAGCGCTGCACTGACATGCTATGATGCTACACTTCCTGACACCTTGAACCGGTTCTTTGCACGCTTTGATAATCATACCGGCAGACTAGAAACTCAGATAGTACCACCACACAGGGAGGAGCCGGTACTGGTCATCAGGTGAAATCACCCTGAAAAGAATTGACATCACCAAAGCATCAAGACCAGATATGGTGTCGGGGCGTATATTGAAGTCATGTGCTGACCGATTAGCAGGAGTTTTTACAAACATTTTTAACCTGTCATTGCAGCAGGCTGTAGTCCCCACGTGTCTTAAAGCTACCACTATTGTCCCTGTACCCAAAAAGCAAGCAGTCAGATATCTCAATGATTATCGTCCCATTGCCCTGACACCAATTATTATGAAGTGCTTTAAAAGCTGCCTTATTTCACATCAAAGCCAATATCCCCACTGATCTAGACAGCCAATAGTTTGCCTACTGTAGGAACAGATCAACGGAGGACGCAATCTCGATTGCACTTCATACAAGCCTGTCTTATCTGGAGCATCCTGACACATGTTAGGATGTTATTTGTGGACTTTAGTTCTGCGTTTAATACAGTAGTGCCTCATAAACTGGTGAATAAGCTCAGGAACCTGGGATTAACCACCAAACTCTGTTCATGGATTCTGGACTTTCTCACAAACAGACCACAGAATGTCAGGGTGGGTGAATATATTTCTTCTACTCTTACCCTGAATACCGGGCGTATCGCAGTGTTGCGCCTCAGTCCAGCCCTTTTCACCCTATTTACACATGACTGTACACCCATCTACTCCTCTAATTCTATGGTGAAGTTTGCCGATGACACTGTAGTGGGTTTGATATCGGGAAACGACGAGACACACTATAAAGAAGAGGTTCAACATCTAGTCATGTGGTGTTCGGATAACGACTTGGTCCTGAATACCACTAAAACTAAGGAAATCATTGTAGATTACAGGAGAACCAGAAAATGACTCCTCCTCCACATACATGGAGGAAGTTGAAAATGTTAACAACAAATTCCTCTGTCTGTATATAACAAATGACCTAACATTGACTGTTGACACTCATTGCTTAGTGAAGGCTCAGCAGAGGCTTTTCTTACTGAGAAAGCTCAAGAAAGCCAATGTACCATCTCAGCTTTTAGTCAACTTTTACAGGAGTATAATAGAAAGCATTCTCTGCCATTGTATTACTGTGTGGTATACCAGCTGCACTATACAGAACCAAAGAGATCTTGCACGGATAGTTAAGAGTGCACAGAGAATTGTGGGAACCAAGCTCCCTGACCTGGACAGCATCTATGCGAGCCGCCTTTATAAGAAGGCTAGCAACATTATCAAGGATTCAACTCATCCCGGCAACAGACTGTTTGAGCCCCTTCCATCGGGAAAGAGATACAGGGCAATTAGAACACGCACAAACAGACGGAGGAACAGTTTTATCCCCAGAGCCGTAGTCTGTATTACACCTCCTTCGTTTACATGCACGGACACAGTTGTGGGAAACTGAAGACTGCAACGGAACTTAAGTTGTCTACCTGCTTCAAGTGCACTGAACACTTTACTATTTAATGTTTGTCTTTTTGCACTGCATTATGTACTTTAATGTTATTACGCTGTTGGTTCAGAGAGTTACTAAACTAATTTCATTATATTATAATGACAATAAAGTTTCTATCTATCTATCTATCACCGTGGTGGGGCAGAGTCGTTATGCTTTCCCTCGCTTTCCTTCAGTTTTAAACAGCCTGTAAGCACAGTGCGTGTTTTACTTTCACGTTTTAATTTGCAGCAATTCAACGTCAAACTGTTGTTGTTTTTTATTTTGTTCGAGTTTCCCTTTCAAGCAACAACAATACAACTTTTATTAACTAAATGAATAAAAATACACCATGCTATATTCCCAATATAAAATAATTTAGTTTGAACACAAAATATGTAAATAATGAGGAACAATTATGAAACAGAACATTTATTAGCAAAACAAATAAGAAAGTTTGGAGGCATGGACGGCATACACCTTGATGTAAAATAACACAAATTTGTGCATACGCATGCTTGGTGAATAAGACCCATTGTTGTTAATACTTCACAATCTTCCTCACCTTCAATTGGTGCTGAAGCTTTCCATCGGTTTTCAGATGAAGTGAAGCAACCAAATGAGCAGAAGAATCGGGAGTCAGAGTCTGAGAGATGAGAGACTGATAGAATGGCGAGGAAATAGATGGAAGAGGGAAAGGAGAGCGACCCATCTCGACTTAACCACCCAAACTTTCTTCCCCCTGTCCTTAATACCCTTCTCTCATCCCCCTTACTCATCATGCCTCCCTTATGCCTCTCCCACCGAGCAGGAGGACTCTGCTGAAGAAGAGGAACAAACACAGTCAGCTTAAAAGATTTAATACTTGCTCGAAATTATACATATTGGAGGAAGGATAACAGAAGTCACATGCAATGCATACTTTCATATTCATGTCAACACCTAATGGATGGATAGCTTTTTTTTTCATGTTCAAAAGCCATTTCACTCAGAAATATATCACAGCATTGGAGTAAACTCTGCTGCAGCAGCTAACATTTCACATTAGTTCTAGATTTGGAGCTATAGACTAATTCACATTATTTCTTATTTACATAATGCATATAATTTACATACAATTTTCAAGCTTAGTCGTCTGAACCTCTTTCACCTAAATTTATATTTAGAGGTAATTTTTTTACAAAGGAGTTGGAGTTACAAATACACACTGATAGCTAATGTTTTAATTGGCATTAAAGAGTGCTAGCTACTCATAAAGAGAAATATAGGCTAGTTTAAAAAGAACCATGGAGTAAATTATTAATCGGTGTTTAAAATCATTCAGATAAGACACTGCAAGGAAACACTGCTTGACTTAGTGCAAACTAGGATTGTGACGGTTGAGACATTTATCTTCATTTAGTTCGGGAACATTCTTGCTGCCAGAATGATACTTTTATCGCATACACATGCAGTAAAAATACATAAATACCAACTTAATTAAAACATGATATTTTATAAGTCGTGTTCCTTTAGGCTAGACTCCGTGTGTTCAAACTGAATTACAAGCTGTGTAGTATCCTTCTCCTGCTAAACAGGCTATATGATATATTTAGTTTATTTTAATATTGATAATTGTAATGATAATTAAAGAAGGCCTAGTATATCTGCACTAGCCTAATACATGCATTATTTCACCTGTCTACTGATCAGGGATGGTTAAATGTTTTAACAAAAAATTGGTTCAATAATAATTGAACCAACAGAAGCAACAGTAATATTTGTTTTCTTTAACATGTTGTAATTTAAGGGGACTTTGCAAAATATTACTAAAATATTTCTCTAACTGAATCACTATTTATCTTCTGTAATACCATCGTGTAACCACTAGATGACTGTTTAGCTCTCTATATATAAACACAAACATGGCTGTGTGGCTGGGAACTTTGGATTCCCACATAATTAGTTACTTGAATTTGGATATATATTTAGACATGATTAAATACATATTTATCAGTTTTTGCATTAGTATTATATTGCATTCATATAATAGCTTGATCGGTCACATGAAAGTTATCAGAATCAATGCTGACATTTCAAAAAATACAATTGAGTGTTAAAAACCATAAACAGAGACATGGTTTGAAAATGGACAAATTCAGATTTAAGTAGCTTTATTGGCATAGCAAAAAAAGGATTTACAAAATGTAGCACTCTGATACCATAATGTTGAGAATTTTCACATAACCTCATTAAAATTATAAAGTTTAACATTTAAGCAGATTATACAATTTCAATTTGCAAAACCAAACCAAATAACGTTAACACAAGCTCGTAATTCAGTTTGAACACACGGGAGTCTAGCCTACAGGAACACGACTTATAAAATATCATGTTTTAATTAAGTAGGTATTTATGTATTTTTACTGCATGTGTACGATAAAAGTATCATTCCGGCAGCAAGAACATTCCTTTACAACGTTATAACGCTTCATGCGCTTGCAAATTAAATTTATGTTTACAGTCTTATGTACACTTTCACAAATCTTACCATACGCATGCAAATCTTTATGACGTAAAATTACACACACACACACACACACACACACACGCACGCACACAAACTAACACACGCACACAAACTAACACACACATGAAGGTCTCAATTTAAAAACAGAGCAAATCATCAACTTTCAACATTTCTGCAGAAAGCCCGGTCATCTCTGAAATATGAATCTGTTCGACTGTGGTTTATTGAACAAGTGAGCAGGGCACGTGCGTGTCATTATGTATTCGTTTGAAACACACTTAACAAGGAGCGATCTATTTACCTCATTATCATCAGCTGGCGTGTTCAACGCAGCACGTGTGCGTCAGCAGATTCGCCTAACATTACATTTGATATTTTAACACGTTTTTATTCATATAGTTTTTATAGATCATCATATTTTAAAAACTTAAATGTATGTTATGCTAACAACAATAAAAAAACATTAAAACGGCGAATCTGCTGACGGAGCCCATGCTGCGTTGAACACGCCAGCTGATGATAATGAGGAAATAATGATAATAGTCACTTCCATTTGGACTTTGTCCAAGAACCCAACGGTACCGGTACGTGTACCGAGCCATCCCTATAACACTATTTTGCGTTAGCATTTATACTAATTAATGAACTTTTGCACATGAGTGCAAGGACTGAGAGTTAACATTGACAGATCACAGATTTAATTCAAGAGTTTGTTTGATTTATTTTAATTATTTGAATGGCATTACACCGACACAAATGAATGACTTTGACAATGACCATTATACAATAAATTAAAACAAAGAACCAGATGAGAACCAGCAGCTGTAATTAATCAGGGCACTTTGGAAGGTGTTGTTAATTTTTATGACCACTAGATGGCCCCAGCAGACCCTTCGAGTACTGAACACAAACACAGTAAACCACACGATTATTCTAACACAACTAGAGAGGAAAAAGTTACATTTGACCATCTTTATAACACATAAATCTAGGCGCTGTTTCCAAGCAGCACTCACTCACCTCAGCTGGCCGCCATCTTGTTGGATCCTCGTAAGAACCCGGCGTGTCCTAGCAATGAGCTTTTATACCCGTGCCGTGGGGCATCATGGGAAATGGGAGAAACCAAGTGTGTGTGGCAGGAGGGGTTCTTTTTATTTAAACGACCTTACAATGCATAAATATTTATTTAAAGGCTGTTAATAAAGTTTTCATAATATAAAGTTTATAGGTGTAATTTAATTCCTGTTTACTGCCTGTTTGTAAATATATATCCTTTTTTCGAAAACAAATATTCTGTGATGAAGTAATCTGTATGAAAGCAACACAATGTTCATACTCGGTTCACAAATATATAATATAGCATGCTAAACAACAATAATTCATTTCTCAGATATAAAATATCCTTTTATAGTACAAAGCATGCTTGAGTCTATGACTACAGAATAATATCAGGCTATATGACTACAAAATCATGATTGGGTTTCCCAAAACTATAATTCCTGACTACATTGTTTGAAAGAGTCAAACATTGTGAATACCATACGCAATTAAATATAGTTAAATGGTCAATGATGTTTTCATGCTCTATATAAAACAATAAAAGTAATATACACTGTATCATGATGAATGCTACGAGTCTAAGTATGTTTAGAACATGCTTATGATTATTAATAGCCTGCTCCGTTCAAAAACAGATTTTAATAACCATTAGTTTCTCAGATAAAAAAATATTTTTTATGAAAGTACAAAGCATGCATGAGTCTATGGCTACAAAACCTATATATACACCGATGCTCCTGATATTAACATACTTTGTGGCATTAATCATTAGTCTTTATCAAGAGATTAATTACATGCTCACACAACAATACATATTTAATATAGTCTGGATGTACACATATTCGATCAGATTGTTTTAATTGAAGCAAAACACAGATACAAAAGGTAAAAATATAAACAGAAAACGACTCTAAAAATATACAAAGTGCAAAAACTATATTCATAATCTCTCGCTGGATCCGCTCCTCGGCTATCTTTGAGAGAAACGTCTCGACAGACATGTTTGGGTTGATACAGAAGCTGCGTCCGATGCGTCGCTGGAGGTGCTGATTTAAATCTATGTTGGGTCTCGTGTCACACGTTCAGTGACGCAGTAATGAGGATTTTCTCCAGCCAATCAGTGATCAGTAGAGTTTACTCGTCACGTTTGGGTAACGGTACGGATCGCTTGGAACCTCGGCCGAGGTGGTACTAAAAAAGTACCGGGTACTGTACCCAGTGGAAAACCCCCCAAAAGTGAACCGTGCCGTGCCGTGGAAAAGAGCACTGGAACCAGTGGAGCCTTACACTGACTTTGCTGCAGTTGGAACAAACTACTGGTTCGCCTGGCCGGAGGGGAACTGGCCCCCCGACTGAGCCTGGTTTCTCCCAAGGTTTTTTTTCTCCGTTCTGTCACCGATGGAGTTTGGGTTTCTCTGGCTTGCTTAGTTATGAACACTTCATCTCCAGCGATATCACCGACTTAGAATCTGTGTAATCAATTAAACTGAACTGAGCTGGACGATGACATCACTGAACTCTATAATCAAACTCAAAAATGGGTATTTAATCTTGTAATTTTACATTATTGAAAGAAAGTTTAGAAACAGTGTCAAAAAGATATTTAATGAATAGAAATATAAAAAAATTTAGGAGAGGGGAGGTCACTCTTGCTGCATCTGAAATTAAATGTAAACAGAAACTCAAGTGAATCATTTGCACAGCAGCAGACCTGAAAGTGAATCATATCACAAGATGAGCTAAACTCTGAACTACAGACAGACTGACTGTTTCTACTTTAGAGAACAAGAGTCTACTGAACGAAAGAGCTCATAGAAGAGCTCGATGATCTTCAGAATCATAATAATCTTACCTCAATGCATGGCGGTGGCAGGTCAGGCTGTGAACAACAAAGATGACGTGTTAAAGGGAAAAGGAATGGAGCTTCAATGTGTGTGTGTGTGTGTGTGTGTGTGTGTGTACCTGAGGAGTCGACATTCTCTTTCTTTCATTCTCTCTAATAAGTACAGCCACGGCTGCTTGTCCTGCTGCATTCCTGGCCTCCTTCTTAGTCGAGGCGCTCATGGGGGGGGAAGGATCGGAGAACAAACATCTGCCTAACAACGAGAAAAACTAAACAACAACAACAACATTATTTTTTAAATACATTAGATTACATTAGAAAAGGATTACCTCTATTTTTGAAAACAAGAACTCTATATATTGAACTCTTGAAATGACTCTTTCGATATCAATGTGGAACATTCAAGGCTTGAATTCATCAGCATTTGGGCTGAAGAGTTTAAACACAGAATTCCAGAAGAGCATCAAGGAGATGGACATTATAATTCTACAGGAGACATGGAGCAGGGCAGACGCAATCACCCACTGCCCACCCAACTACAGAGAAATCATCCTACCATCACAAAAACTCTGGTACAAATAATCTGGTACAAATCAAAACTCCACAACCACATCCAGGGCTCTAGACTAACTTTTTGCACTGGGTGCACTGGTGCGCCTAACTTTTTTTCTTAGGTGCACCAGCACGAAAGTTAGGTGCACCCACATTTTCGTATAGGCAATATTGACTAGTAAACGATTAACTAACAATGTGGTCAACATAAAGTTCTTTATTTGAAGCACAATTCTACAAGAAAGGTAACTTCTTGTAAAAAGTGTTGGTGCTTAAAGTGCTTAAAGTTAAAACATCTCAAGATAAATGAAATAAAAATAAAATCTAAATGAAGTGTTTTAAGGGCGTCAAACTGAACCTCTCATGGCTCAATGTCTTATGGACTATCCTCCATTGCGGTCACATGCCCCTCGGATGGCCAACTCCTGTAGTTTGTCCTTCTTGATCTTTGGCTTTGGCTAAACCCGCTGACCACACTCTCATCTTCCAGACTTGACCCCTCTACACTGATTCATATCAGATCTTCCACTGTGTCTGAATGAAGGGATGCTCGAGTGCAGTGCCTCTCAAACCCTCCCCTTAAACCTATAAAAAATCCAGTGCCCCCATCCCACCTCAAACTACCAAATAATTTCACTAAACATTATTAAAAAAGTATTTAAAGAGGAAAAGAAAACACCTGGTCTGTCTGTGCTCATACTGTATTTTTAATTAGGCTTTTTAGTGTTTTATATACATAAGATACAGTAAGAACATGAACAAAGAAACAAAGGTAAACAAACAAATATACCATTTGTCATACCATAAATCAAATGTACAAATGAAATAAATAAAAAACACAGTGATTAAAATTTTCCATGAAAGTCTACTAACATTAATCTTCAGGTAAGTAACAAAAGAAATCTGAAAGTGATCAAATATAAATGAACACTGCATAGTTTTCACTGTATATATTGATAGATTAATGCTTATTAAAGCTACAACTTTATACAGATTAAGAGCTGTGAGTGATTTTCTCTTTGCATTTTGTTCTTTGATTAACATTAATGAAGCACCAGTCTGTCACTAAAACAAAATATTGACACACAATTTTCTCCCAACTGTTCTCGTTCACTTTAAGACATAAACTGTCTTTAAGTGAATACTCTCCAAGCCGGCCGTTTTTACATGCTTTGTGTGTATTTGATCGTTTGGACGCGTCTGAAGCTCAAAGTGTACTTTGCCTGTCAGTTTTAGAGCGCGCCGCGCAGGCACATACACGCGCGCGCAAACACACACACACACACACACACACACACTTCAGCCTGGGGAACAGCGTCTCTCGTGCGGATTGTACTTTCAACATTTTATTATCAAACATGTCCAGCAATTTATGTGTCAGATTCAGCACAGTATGAAAATTCTTGCCCAGTCATGTTTGTTGTTTCAGTGAGACATGTCGAGACAAGAGGAGCTTTCCCTCACATTTTTTACATATCAGATAAAAGTCCTTGTGTCTGTTTTATTGAAAAACACAAGCAACACTTTATTGACATACTGTTATTTATGGAAGCCACAAAGATGAACAAATTAAATAATTGCGTTATTTTATCACAGTTGTTTTTTGCAATGGTGAATTCATATCTCATTGTATATTGTGCAATTACTTGTTATATACTTGGAGTTAAATTTTCACCAGGAAATTAAAATATAATTATAATAATGTACAATATATCATGATTAATTGAATTATATTGTATTCTGAGTTTATATCTTGCAATTCTGAGTTTTTAATCCCTGATCTGAGATCAAATTTCAGACTCCTAGAATTTTTAGGAACAGACCTTCAACCTTTTCTGATCTGAGTTGATCTTTTCCAATTATTCAGATGTGGTTTACATTCAAGAGTTAATCAAAATTGGTCGGTTTAAGAATACATCTGTTATCAAATGATTTGCGCTCCGCGCTCCCGATGTTCAGACCTTAATCAAATGATTTGCGCTCCGCGCTCCCGAGGTTCAGACCTTAATCAAATGATTTGCGCTGCGCGCTCCCGAGGTTCAGATCTTAATCAAATGATTTGCGCTGCGCGCTCCCGAGGTTCAAACCTTAATCAAATGATTTGCGCTCCGCGCTCCCGAAGTTCTCTGTAATGACTGGTCTGAGGCGAGTGGATTCACTTGCAGCAAGATGTTTATTGAGCAGAGGCAGAAACAAACGGGCAATGGTCAGCAGGCAAAAACAGGAATATCAGAGGCAGAGCAGAGACGTAAACAATACCAGGCAGGGGTCGAGGTCACAGGCACAGGTTCAGAGTTCCAAGGTCGGGCAGTCCGGGGTCAAACACACAGATGGCAGGAAGAATAACGCTCAGAATGTTAGCCAGGGGAAAACAAGACTTCGCACTGGGTGAGTGTTTGTGTGCTGCTTTTATGTGAGTGAGTGAATGAGGTGCAGGTGTGGTGAGGCAATCAGAGTTGATGAGTGAATGGTGACAGCTGTGTGATTGGTGTAATGGTGGACGGGAAAGTGTGTGTGCAGTGCATGATGGGAGATGTAGTCCATGGGTGATGTGCAGTTGTAGTGAGTGGCAACCAGATTCATGACAGAGCCCCCCCCCAAAGAGCGGCTTCCAGACGCTTCACAAACACCCGGCACAATCCAGGAGGGCGGTGGAGCGGAGGTCGAACCGGGGGAGGGAACGGAGGGCCAGGTCCATGTGGGGCCAATGAGACAGGAGCCCACCAGGGCGGGGCGGAAGAGACAGCAGAGACGTGAAGTGACACTGGGTAAACTGCTGTGGCGTGACGAGACTCTGGCAGGTCGGCGGAGACGTGGGGTGACTCTGGCAGGTCGGCGGAGACGTGGGGTGACTCTGGCAGGTCGGCGGAGACGTGGGGTGACTCTGGCAGGTCGGCGGAGACGTGGGGTGACTCTGGCAGGTCGGCGGAGACGTGGGGTGACTCTGGCAGGTCGGCGGAGACGTGGGGTGACTCTGGCAGGTCGACGGAGACGTGGGGTGACTCTGGCAGGTCGACGGAGACGTGGGGTGACTCTGGCAGGTCGACGGAGACGTGGGGTGACTCTGGCAGGTCGACGGGAGACGTGGGTGACTCTGGCAGGTCGGCGGAGGCGTGGGGTGACTCTGGCAGGTCGACGGAGACGTGGGGTGACTCTGGCAGGTCGACGGAGACGTGGGGTGACTCTGGCAGGTCGACGGAGACGTGGGGTGACTCTGGCAGGTCGACGGAGACGTGGAGTGACTCTGGCAGGTCGACGGAGACGTGGAGTGACTCTGGCAGGTCGACGGAGACGTGGAGTGACTCTGGCAGGTCAGGCGCCCACCAGGGCGGAGCAGACGAGACAGACGCCCACCAGGGCGGAGCAGACGAGACAGACGCCCACCAGGGCGGAGCAGAGATAACTGGCCGAGACTGGGACCTAGAGGAAACGGAGACACAAGAGGCAGAGAGAGCACATTTGGTTTCAGGAACCGAGGCAGGGAGTTTAAGCGGCCATGGTAGATCCGGGGCCTCGGGCAGCCATGATGGATCAGGGGACCTCATGGGCCATGGCGGGTCCAGGGTCTCCGTGAGCAATGGAGGGGAGCTCCCTCCATGAAAGTTCTTGGTGACCTCCACTACCTCGAGGGGGCACTCTGGAAGCGCTGAATCTCGGTGGCGCTCGGGCGGCTCTGACTCTCTTGGGCGCTCGGTAGAACTGGACGGAACCAGCGGAGGCATCGGTGAGCTGGACGGAACCAGCGGAGGCATAGGTAAACTGGACGGAACCAGCGGAGGCATCGGTGAACTGGACGGGACCAGCGGAGGCATCGGTGAACTGGACGGGACCAGCGGAGGCATCGGTGAACTGGACGGGACCAGCGGAGGCATCGGTGAGCTGGACGGGACCAGCGGAGGCATCGGTGAGCTGGACGGAACCAGCCGAGACATCGGTGAGCTGAACGGGATCAGCGGAGGCATCGGTGAGCTGAACGGGATCAGCGGAGGCATCGGTGAGCTGAACGGGATCAGCGGAGGCATCGGTGAGCTGAACGGGATCAGCGGAGGCATCGGTGAGCTGAACGGGATCAGCGGAGGCATCGGTGAGCTGGGCGGGACCAGCGGAGACGAAGGAGAGCTGGGCGGGACCAGCGGAGACGAAGGAGAGCTGGACTCTGCGAGCTCCTGGGACGGAGCGGCCTCTGGAGCGGACTCTGTGAGCTCCTGGGACGGAGCGGCCTCTGGTGCGGACTCTGCGAGCTCCTGGGACGGAGCGGCCTCTGGAGCGGACTCTGCGAGCTCCTGGGACGGAGCGGCCTCTGGAGCGGACTCTGCAGCGAGCAGCCTCTGGGACTCGCGAGCGGCCTCGGTCTGGAGCGACTCTGCGAGCTCCTGGGACGGAGCGGCCTCTGGAGCGGACTCTGCGAGCTCCTGGGACGGAGCGGCCTCTGGAGCGGACTCTGCGAGCTCCTGGGACGGAGCGGCCTCTGGAGCGGACTCTGCGAGCTCCTGGGACGGAGCGGCCTCTGGAGCGGGACTCTGCAGCTCCTGGGACGGAGCGGCCTCTGGAGCGGACTCTGCGAGCTCCTGGGACGGAGCGGCCTCTGGAGCGGACTCTGCGAGCTCCTGGGACGGAGCGGCCTCTGGAGCGGACTCTGCGAGCTCCTGGGACAGAGCGGCCTCTGGAGCGGACTCTGCGAGCTCCTGGGACGGAGCGGCCTCTGGAGCGGACTCTGCAAGCTCCTGGGACGGAGCGGCCTCTGGAGCGGACTCTGCGAGCTCCTGGGACGGAGCGGCCTCTGGAGCGGACTCTGCGAGCTCCTGGGACGGAGCGGCCTCTGGAACGGACTCTGCGAGCTCCTGGGATGGAGCGGCCTCTGGAGCGGACTCTGCGAGCTCCTGGGACGGAGCGGCCTCTGGAGCGGACTCTGCGAGCTCCTGGGACGGAGCGGCCTCTGGAGCGGACTCTGTGTGCTCCTCCTCTGAGACACCCACAGTAAGTGAGGAGCCAGCACACAGCAATGCGTAGTCAAAAAAGTCCTTTAAACTACAATTAAATTTCCCGGCAGGTAAGCATGATTTAATAGGCTCATTTACTCCAAAACGAAAAATGTCCTTTAACATGGCCTCATCAAAGGGTACCTTGCAGGCTATCTCACAGAATTTAATGATGTACTCCACAATAGATGAACTCCCCTGTCTCAGGTCGAGCAGCTGGTCGAATGGATCCATACCTGGCCAGGGTTCCTTGGAAAAGCTGCTGAATCCTAGCTTGGCGAAGTCTTCTGTAATGACTGGTCTGAGGCAAGTGGATTCACTTGCAGCAAGATGTTTATTGAGCAGAGGCAGAAACAAACGGGCAATGGTCAGCAGGCAAAAACAGGAATATCAGAGGCAGAGCAGAGACGTAAACAATACCAGGCAGGGGTCGAGGTCACAGGCACAGGTTCAGAGTTCCAAGGTCGGGCAGTCCGGGGTCAAACACAGAGATGGCAGGAAGAATAACGCTCAGAATGTTAGCCAGGGGAAAACAAGACTTCGCACTGGGTGAGTGTTTGTGTGCTGCTTTTATGTGAGTGAGTGAATGAGGTGCAGGTGTGGTGAGGCAATCAGAGTTGATGAGTGAATGGTGACAGCTGTGTGATTGGTGTAATGGTGGACGGGAAAGTGTGTGTGCAGTGCATGATGGGAGATGTAGTCCATGGGTGATGTGCAGTTGTAGTGAGTGGCAACCAGATTCATGACATTCAGACCTTAATCAAATGATTTGCGCTCCGCGCTCCCGAAGTTCAGACCTTAATCAAATGATTTGCGCTCCGCGCTCCCGAAGTTCAGACCTTAATCAAATGATTTGCGCTCCGCGCTCCCGAAGTTCAGACCTTAATCAAATGATTTGCGCTCCGCGCTCCCGATGTTCAGACCTTAATCAAATGATTTGCGCTGCGCCCGAGGTTCAGACCTTAATCAAATGATTTGCGCTCCCGAGTTCAGACCTTAATCAAATGATTTGCGCTCGCGCGCCCGAGGTTCAGACCTTAATCAAATGATTTGCGCTCCGCGCTCCCGAGGTTCAGACCTTAATCAAATGATTTGCGCTGCGCGCTCCCGAGGTTCAGACCTTAATCAATTGATTTGCGCTGCGCGCTCCCGATGTTCAGACCTTAATCAAATGATTTGCGCTGTGCGCTCCCGATGTTCAGACCTTAATCAAATGATTTGCGCTGCGCGCTCCCGATGTTCAGACCTTAATCAAATGATTTGCGCTGCGCGCTCCCGAAGTTCAGACCTTGATCAAATGATTTGCGCTCCGCGCTCCCGAAGTTCCCGAACAAAATATAATCAACCTTATTGTCGAACAGAACAAATATTTTCATTAATATTAAAATAAAACGTATTTAAAAAAATTAAATCAACTGTCAAATACAGAAAAAATATTCAATTATTATTAAATTAACTATTTGTTTTAAAGAAACATTGTAAAATGCAGAACAAATTCTCAAATATTTATATTATCATTAAAATAATATATATGTATTTTAAATATACTTTATTGTCAAACACAGAACAAATGTTAAAATATTTATTCTTAAAATAATATTTAAAATATCAACTTGATCATTATACAGAATAAATATTTAAATAATTGAAATAATATTTTTAAACAAATCTAATTTGTCAAAAACAGAACAAATATTTCAATATTTATATAATTATGAAATACATATGTATTTAAAAAAAACTGTCAAATGCAGACAAAATTATTAAAATAATAAAAATATTATTAAAATAATAAAATATAAAAATTATAAAAATATATTTAAAAAAAAATCAACTTTGCATAAAAAATATATTGAATAAATTATTATTAAAATAATAGCACATTTATGCAGAAGCCTTTAGAAATTAATGAGATAATAATGAGTAATTTGACCCGTTCTTCTATAAAGGCGAAGGCGGCAACAGCAACCGCTTCGAAAGCGATAAAGACTGTGTGAAAGCATGTCTATCCAAAGCAGAAGAAATCTACCCGGATGAGGCTAAATTCACTAAATACTGCATTTGTTGATTTGACATGAGTGACTGATGTTTCATGCTTTTACCTTCGTGTTCCTCAGATCACGCCTGTTCTCTGCCAAAGGACGAAGGCGCCTGTTTTGCCGTCATTCCCATGTATTATTACGACAATGGAGAGAAAATCTGCCGTATGTTCTTTATACGGAGGCTGCCAAGGAAACGGCAACCGTTTTGATTCTCGAGAGCATTGTCAGACATTATGTCTCGGTCAGTATAAGTCTCGTTTTGCCATTTTTAAACAGTATAATGTTAATAACGTGAAACTAAACAGTTGAGATTTCGACTCAACTCAGGGAAAAATGTACAATGGTGTCTAAAAGCTAAAAGGTACACCTAATTTCCCCCAAACACTCAAAATAAAGGTTCTTCACAGCGAGGCCATAGAAGTGACCGTTTTTGTACCTTTTTTTCTGACAGTGCACATGGGTTAATAATCAAACATCAGTTTCACTGGAAGTTGTTAGTGTCTTTACAACAGTTTAAACTTTGGATTTGAATATATGAAGAGGGGTTTTTCTTTGAAGATAGCAAACAATTGGTGATCATTATTTATGAATCTGACGTCGTTCTGTCTGTTCCCACGTCTTTCATAAGTTCTTCCACATCTAAGTGACCGAAACAGATAAAGCCTGGTTTTGAATGTTAAATAAACACATACACACAAAGAACAAGAGAATGTCCTCAACATTAAAAATTAGGCATAAATTGGGGCTTTTTTGAGTCAACCAATTGTGAAAATAATGACTTATAATATCTATAAAGAGCTTTAGGATACACTACAGTTCAAATCATTTATTGATTTTATTTTATTTGTAAATAAATGGTACATTGTGACACAAGGACACATCATATTGATTAAAAGTGACAGTAAAGACATTTATAATGTTACAAAAGATTTCTATTTCAAATAAACGCTGTTTTTTATTCTTGAAAGAATCCTGAAAAATAAAATGTAGGCCGCAAAAATATCAACCGTTTTCAACATGATAATAATCAGAAATGTTTCTTGAGCAGCAAATCAGCATATTAGAATGATTTCTGAAGGATCACGTGACACTGAAGACTGATGCTGAAAATGCAGCTTTGATCACAGGAATAAATTCTATTTTACAATATATTCACATAGAAAACAACTATTTCAAATGATAAACATATAAGATGATTTCTGTGCATCATTTCCTAAAATGTTCAGCAGCTTGTTCAGTGTGTGTTCATGTGTTGTCCACTAGAGGCCAGTCTGTTCTGACTGTGAATGTATTTCTACAGCAAGGTCCGGACACCTTTTGGGAGCTGCTGACCTGCCAAACCCTGATGAGAAGACTGTTAATGCAGGTAAACTCACTAACTATTTATATTGTCACGTTTTAATTGTTGCTACTGTTGTGGTTTGGCCTTAAAGGTCTGCTGATGTTTGAGCTGTACAGCACAGGTATGAAGACCCAGCAGTTAGAAGAAGAAGACGAAGAATTGTTTATTTGTCACATACACAGTTATACAGAGTATAACCAGCAGTGAAATGTGTGCTCTGCTTTTAACCCATCCAAGAGCACACACACCTGGAGCAGTGGACACACACACACACACCTGGAGCAGTGGACACACACACACACACACACCTGGAGCAGTGGACACATACACACCTGGAGCAGTGGACACACACACACACACCTGGAGCAGTGGACACACACACACACACCTGGAGCAGTGGACACACAGGCTGAGAACTGCTGTTCATTGTTTTACAGAGCCTTTATAGTTAATAATAGCACTCTAGGTGTTATACCTTCAGTCATTTTGAATTGGAATTACTTGAGTTTTTTTGAGCATTTGTCTTGTATTATTTCAGAACATATAGCCTAATATGCATAATATAAGTGTGTACAAGATGTAGTTGTAGTTCATGCATATTTTCTGCAAAGATATTTAGTGATTTGTTTAACATTTACATCATGAAGACAACGTCATGTGTGGTGCACTTAGAATATACTCTTCTTTAACTAGAGGGTTAATAAAGAGAAAGTTACATCTACAGTGTATCTATTCACTGTATCTAATTTGCATATTAATGTGTTGCTGTTGGGAGAGAATGTTGAAAAATTATTTTCATAATGGGAGTCATGGCCAGATTTTCATAATAATATATAATATTTCATAAGCAAACTGATATATAATTTATTTCCCTATTCAATTGTTGTCTCCCAAAATGCATAATACACATGTTTTTAGTCCTGGTGTCCTCTACATTGAACATGTATGAAATGATGTCCTGTTTCATAACAGGAAGTTATTGTCACGGTCGCGCTGCGGGAAGGACACGGGAGACGAGAGGTAAAAGGAAATAAGGAGGTTTAATGGAGGAACACAGGATACACAACTACACAGACGAGTTGACGGACAAAGACTCAGGGAAAACTCAGGGCTTATGAACACATAACAATCACGGGAAACAGCATCAGGTGAGGAGCAAATCAAACACAGATGGGGATGAATGAAACTAATGACAGGAAACAGGAAGGACCATATAAGGGTGTGGAAACACAAGGAAAAGGAAGACAAAGTCTGACATTTTCCAATAGGCGTCGCGCCGTCGACATCGAAAGGGAGGGGTGGGCACTCTGGAGGCCTCAAGGACCTGGAGACCGGACAGGTGACCTCCAGGGCGGTGCCCGTTCCGGGACCCATGGCGGATCGGGGGACTCAGGCGGCCACGGCGGATCCGGGGACTCAGGCGGCCACGGCGGATCCGGGGACTCAGGCGGCCACGGCGGATCCGGGGGCCATGGCGGATCAGGCGGCCATGGCGGATCAGGCGGCCATGGCGGATCCGGGGATTCCGGGCGGCCGGAGCAGGGTGCTCGGGCGGCCATGGCGGAGCAGGGTGCTCGGGCGCCATGGCGGAGCAGGGTGCTCGGGCGGCCATGGAGGGTAGCCCCAAAATTTTCTTGGGGAAGCTCCCCATCCCAGGGGGGCGCTCGGGAAGCGCAGAAGGGGCGCTGGACGGGACCGGCGGAGGCCAAGGGGAGCTGGACGGGACCAGCGGAGGTAAAGGTGAGCTGGACAGGACCAGCGGAGACAAAGGTGAGCTGGACGGAACCAGCGGAGGCCAAGGGGAGCTGGACGGGACCAGCGGAGGCAAAGGTGGGCTGGACGGGACCAGCGGAGGCAAAGGTGGGCTGGACGGGACCAGCGGAGGCAAAGGTGAGCTGGACGGACCAGCGGAGGCCCAGGTGAGCTGGACGGGACCAGCGGAGGCCAAGGTGAGCTGGACGGGACCAGCGGAGGCAAAAGAGCTGGCGGGGACCAGCGGAGGCCCAGGTGAGCTGGACGGGACCAGCGTGGGCCAAGGTGAGCTGGATGGGACCAACTCTTGGGGCGCTCTGGAAGCGCAGACTTTCGTGGGCGCCGAGTAGCGCTGACTCGCGGGCATTCGGGTCGCGGAGTCTCGGGGCGCCGAAGCGCAGAAGGGCGCTGGACGGGACCAGCTGAGGCCAAGGTGAGCTGGAGGACCAGCGGAAGCCCAGGTGAGCTGGACGGGACCAGCGGAGGCCAAGGTGAGCTGGACGGGACCAGCGGAGGCAAAAGTGAGCTGGACGGGACCAGCGGAGGCCCAGGTGAGCTGGACGGGACCAGTGTGGGCCAAGGTGAGCTGGATGGGACCAACTCTTGGGGCGCTCTGGAAGCGCAGACTTTCGTGGCGCCGGGTGGCGCTGACTCGTGGGCGCTGGGTGGCGCTGACTCGTGGGCGCTCGGGTGGCGCTGACTCGTGGGCGCTCGGGTGGCGCTGACTCGTGGGCGCTCGGGTGGTGCTGACTCGTGGGCGCTGGGTGGCGCTGACTCTGTGGGCGCTGGGTGGCGCTGACTCGTGGGTGCTCTGGAGTGCTGGACGGAACCAGCGGGAAACTTGAGAGCAGCAGGAGCAGGCACCGGAGGGCGCTGGCGAGGAGCAGGCACCGGAGGGCGCTGGCGAGGAGCAGGCACCGGGGCGCTGGCGAGCAGGCACCGGAGGGCGCTGGCGAGGAGCAGGCACCGGAGGGCGCTGGCGAGGAGCAGGCACCGGAGGGCGCTGGCGAGGAGCAGGCACCGGAGGGCGCTGGCGAGGAGCAGGCACCGGAGGGCGCTGGCGAGGAGTAGGCTCTGGGGCTGGGCTCCAATCCATCCCCTCGTATGTCACCAACAAGCCCAGGGGCACATGAGCCTCGGGAGGTGGGCTTGCGGTGGCTGGCGGACTCACGTGAGCCGCGAACGGCCGCTGACTTCCCGCGAACGGCGGGCTTACGCGAGCCGCGAACGGCCGCTGACTTCCCGCGAACGGCGGGCTTACGTGATCCGCGAACGGCCGCTGACTTCCCGCGAACGGCGGGCTGGGCGAGCCGCGGGCGGCGTCGGAAGAACCCCGCGAACGGCAGACCAGGATCAGCTGCGGGCGGCGGCGGCGCTCCTCCATCTTTTTTGGGTCCGTCAATCTGTCACGGTCGCGCTGCGGGAAGGACACGGGAGACGAGAGGTAAAAGGAAATAAGGAGGTTTAATGGAGGAACACAGGATACACAACTACACAGACGAGTTGACGGACAAAGACTCAGGGAAAACTCAGGGCTTATGAACACATAACAATCACGGGAAACAGCATCAGGTGAGGAGCAAATCAAACACAGATGGGGATGAATGAAACTAATGACAGGAAACAGGAAGGACCATATAAGGGTGTGGAAACACAAGGAAAAGGAAGACAAAGTCTGACAGTTATATTTGAATTTGAAAACCCATAACATTTTCCTGAGATGTTGCTTTATGACAAACAATCTGAAAATGATTCAGATGTAAAAGACATTACAGAATATAATCATATTTCCATATGGATGTACAATTTTTCACTAAATTAAATATAGCCATCTTTAAAGACGTATGAGAGGGTTTAAAAAACCTTTAGTATCTCTATAAAGCCCTGAATGAGCTCTGTGCAGGACATCCAGGCTTATAACTGTGACATGTGAGGTCTCAGAGAAATACACTAAAATAGAATGTCCACTACAGAGGCAAAAACTCCATCGCTGGGTCTCAGGAGGAGAAATAAAATAGCCTAATTTAATCCTACAGTGTTGCTGCACATGCTTTAGATCATTACAAACAATAATGCAAAATTATTATATTAGAATAGAAGATATGCCGTCTCTCGTATCACATCAATTATCAATAATTAAGTATGTGGTTTTGAAGAAGATTTTTTTCTTTCTCTGTTTTGACCGTCTCATTTGGACTTGGACTTGGACTTGGACTCGAACCTCTTTGGACTCGAACCTCTTTGGACTCGGACTTGACTTGGACTCGAACCTCTTTGGACTTGGACTTGTCTTGGACTCGACAAAGGTGGACTTGACTACAGCCCTAACACACACACACACCTGGAGCAGTGGGCACACACACACACACACCTGGAGCAGTGGAAACACACACACACACACACACACCTGGAGCAGTGGGCAGTCAACGTTGCGGCGTCCGGGGGGCAGTTGGGGGTTCGGTGCCTTGCTCAAGGGTCTCACTTCAGTCGTGGACAATTCCTGCCGGAGCCGAGAACCCACAACCTCAGATTACAAGTCCAGCGCTCTATCCATTAGGCCACGACTGCACCTCGATTATAACTTACAGTTATACTGTGTTACTTCACATACAGTGTGGCTCAGTGAAAAGTAATGCAATTCTAATAAAAATACACAAACATACTCAATTGCATCTGAAATTCCTTCAAATGTCAGATTTTTCTCTGAGATATGAATGAATGAAATACTATGTTTCATTATTATTATACTCCAAATATATTTTTTGAGATCACAATATAGCCAGAGGGTGCTGTTGTGTGCCTCTGCAGTAATCATGTAGGCGGTCTCTAAATCAGTGCCTGCATTAAGAGACCCTGTTCAGCCCTTAACAAGTGATACAGCACATGTATGATTCACTGATAATAAACACTGCAGCATGCTGGGCTTCAAGTAATGCAATTATACAGGTTAAGTTGCACCTTTGTGCATGTATTCTGAGGTCTGCTCTCTCAGCAGCTCAACCTTACAGTATCCTAATCAATCAACAGTAATTAATCTTCAAATCAAATCAAATCACTTTTATTGTCACATCACCACAGCACAGTGCCTTGGTGAGTGAAATTCTTATGAGCGTGCTCCAGACAGTGCAAAAAAAACAAAACAAACAATTTACATATGCACAGACAGTGCAAAAAAACAACAACAATTTACATATGGACAGTACATATTTACAGACTGTACAGAAGACAATGTGCAAAATACACATACATATACTCAGTACACATAATGTACTATAAAGACACACTCAATTTTCAGCGACACATTATACACCGTATGGGCACATCTACATTATGTACAGTATCTATACATAATGTGGTCTATACATAGTAATAATGTGAGGTGCAACAGATTATAAATTAACAGCAGATTGGTTGAGCAGCAGATAGATGTGCAAAGGTGCAACAGATTATTCATATGCAGTGTCGTGGATGTGCATTGTATGGTGTCCAGTGATAGCAGATAGGTTGTGTTAGTGCAGTGTGTGCGTGTAGTCCAGTTGAACTGTGTTAAAGTGCAGTGCATGGCATGTTGTGTGAGTGGGAGTGTGATGTAGGTGAGTTATTTCTGACTGTTCATTAGCCTGATAGCCTGAGGGAAAAAGCTGTCCCTCAGTCGGCTAGTGCGGGATCGGATGCTGCGGAAACGTCGCCCTGAGGGCAACAGAGAGACCAGTCTGTGGGACGGGTGGCTGGAGTCTTTGATAATCCTCCGGGCTTTCCTTGTACACCGCCTGGTGTAGATATCCTGGAGGGAGGTAAGCTCACCTCCAACAATGTGGCGGGCAGTTCGCACGACCCTTTGCAGAGCCCTGCGGTTGCCAGCGGTGCTGTTTCCAAACCAGGCGGTGATGCAGCCGGTCAGGATGCTCTCCACAGTGCAGGTGTAGAAGGACCTGAGGATTCTGGGGCTCGTTCCAAACTTCCTCAGCCGTCTCAGGAAGAAGAGACGCTGATGTGCCTTCTTCAGCACTGCATCTGTGTGAGCAGACCATGTGAGATCCTCAGTGATGTGAACGCCGAGGAACTTAAAGCTGCTCACCTGCTCCACAGGTGTCTTGTCGATGGTGATGGGTGTGTGTTCTCTGCTCTGTCTCCTGTAATCCACCACCAGCTCCTTGGTCTTGTCGATGTTGAGTGAGAGGTGGTTCTCCTGACACCATTTAGTCAGGGTACTCACCTCCTCTCTGTAGGCCGTCTCATCGTTGTCGGTGATCAGCAAATTTGACGATGACATTGGAGCTGTGTGTAGCTGTACAGTCGTGTGTGTACAGGGAGTACAGGAGTGGGCTGAGGACGCAGCCCTGCGGTGCACCAGTGTTGAGGATCAGGGGAGATGATGTGTTGTTGCCCATTCTGACCACCTGACTTCTGCCTGTCAGGAAGTCCAGGATCCAGCTGCACAGAGATCTGTTCAGTCCTAGAGTCTGGAGCTTCGCAACCAGTGTGGCAGGCATTATGGTGTTAAATGCCGAACTATAATCCACGAACAGCATCCTCAAAAAGGTGTTCTTATTTTCCAGGTGGGAGAGAGCAGTGTGCAGGGTGAAGGCAATAGCATCGTCTGTAGAACTGTTACTGCGGTATGCAAATTGTAGTGGGTCCAGTGAAGCAGGCAGCACAGAGCAGATGTAGTCTCTGACAAGCTTCTCAAAACACTTGCTGAAGATGGGGGTCAGAGCAACGGGCCTCCAGTCATTCAAGCATGTGATTTTATTTTTCTTTGGTATGGGCACAATGATGGATTTTTTGAAGCACGAGGAAACCACAGACAGAGAGAGGGACAGATTGAAAATATCTGTAAAAACCCCAGCTAGCTGGAAAGCGCATGCTTTGAGCACACGGCCTGGTATACCATCTGGGCCTACGGCTTTACGGATGTTCACCCGTTTAAAGGATCGGGTTACGTCCGCGACAGAAAGCGTGAGTGGACTGACCTCTTCTGCAGCAGCCGCGGCAGCGTTCTCTGTGTGAACGGTGTTATCAGCCTCGAACCGAGCATAAAAGGTGTTGAACTCGTCCGGTAGAGAGGCGGCAATGTTCACAGTAGCTGGTTTAATCCCTTTAAAGCCTGTGATGTTGTTGATGCCCTGCCACATGCTTCTTGGGTTATTGTTGTTGAAATGTTCTTCAACATTGTTTTTATATGTTCATTTGGCTGCTTTGATGGATCTCCTGAGATCGTAACTGGCTTGTTTCCGATCGTCAGTGTTTCCGGATTTAAAGGCAGATGTCCGCGCTGACAAGGCTGATCGAACATCGCTGTTAATCCGCGGTTTTTGGTTGGGGTAGATACGGATTGTTTTGGTCGGAACTACATCATCTATACACTTCCTGATGAAACACGTGACCGTATCTGAATACGCCTCTATGTCGTCGTCAGACGCTGCCCGGAACATGTCCCAATCCACGTGATCAAAACAGTCCTGTAGTATAGCATCCGATTGGTCCGACCAGCAATGAACTGTCCTGAGGGCGGGTGCTTCACGTTTCAGTTTCTGCCTATAAGCAGGCAGGAGCAGAACGGAAGAGTGATCCGATTTGCCGAAAGGTGGGCGGGGGAGGGACTTGTATGCGTCCCGGAAGGGGGAGTAACTATGGTCGAGTGTACGATCTCCACGCGTGTTGATGGTGACGTGTTGAAAGTATTTTGGAGCTATTGTTCTGAAGTTGGCTTTATTAAAGTCCCCTGTGACAACAAAAGCTGCATCTGGGTGCGCGGTTTCCTGCTCACTTATAATCCTGTACAGTTCCTTGAGTGCCTGGTCTGTGTTGGCTTAGGGGGGGATATAAACAGCCGTGATTATGATGGCTGTAAATTCCCTCAGTAGCCAGAACGGTCGACACAGAAGCGTATGAAATTCCAGATCAGGGGAGCAGAAGGATTTAATAGAGTGTATGTTCCTTTCATTACACCATGAGTTGTTGATATAGAAACAAACACCCCCTCCTCTGCTTTTCCCTGTGAGCTCCTTTGTTCTATCCGAGCGGTGCACGGAGAAGCCCGTGAGCTCGATGGCTGAGTCTGGAACCGTCGCAGACATCCAGGTTTCTGTGAGGCAAATAACACAGCAGTCCCTTGTTTCTCGTTGGTATGAGATGCGCGCACGCAGTTCACAGAGTTTGTTATCCAGTGACTGAACGTTGGCCAGTAAAATGGTTGGAAGAGGAGGTCGGAAAGCACGGCGTCTCAGTCTGACGAGAACGCCAGCTATTTTCCCTCTTTTCCGGTGTCGGCGGCGTCTCCTCGATTTCGCAACCCACACAAAGGGCTCAGATGCCGTGTCTGTGAACAATCCACCGGCATTAAAAAACTCAAAGTCCGGTTTGCGTTGCGCGACGGAGGAACCAATGTTCAAAAGCGTGTCTCTATCGTAGACAGTTATACTAACAACATCTAACACGTAAAACAACAAAAAAACAAATAAAACATACGAAAAACTGCAACGTTTTCCCGGAGCTCGCAACACGGCTGCCATCCTCGGCGCCATCTTGAAAGAGACTTGAAAGAGACTAATCTTGGTAATTCCAGAATAATCAAGGCCTCACCAGGATGTCCTCCTTGTCTTTTAGGCAGCATGTGCTGTATCAGACAAGCTAAATATAGTTTTGACCCCATTCTCAGACAGCATGGCAGCTTACTGCATTTCCTATTGCGCTCTATTAAAAGATAATGCCTTGCACTTTATACAGATTGACTGAAATTAAACTCACTTAAAATCAAATTTCCTTTCAAAGATTTCAATGATAACTTTGATTCATATTCACGGTTAAAGACGAGAGCCACGGTATTTCCTGCAATCAAGTTTATTCATTCAACATTTCACATTACAAATACTTTAAGCATTCTGTTATAAATATTTAACTGCAAGTAATCAAGACTCAACTACCAAAGCACACGTATGACTAACACAACTATAAAATTATATTTATCTTTACATAACTCCATATGGATTTTAAATATAAAAATTAAAACTTAGAAATAACATAGCAAAAAAAATATTCCTCTTATAAAAATCTATTGATAAATATACCTTCCCATACACAGTTATAAACTATGTGAATTTAAATAAGCAGTCACATAGAGATTTTCTGATATTTTTTCTTATCCTTCTGTAGACATGAAGCACAATATAGTGATTATTAAAACTAGAAAATCTAATAAGTGTACGGATCAAAAACTATAATCAAAATGACAATTACATTCCAATTCAAAATATATCAGTAAATGGTTAAAACATTATTCACTTAATATTTACATTGTAATCACAGTAGCATGAACTCAAGTAGGAAAATATGTGAATACATAAAAGTGAAAACACCTATAATTGACACGTTGAAAGTAATAGTTATATTAGAAGTACACTGTAAAGGTCTCTGGGAGAAAGTATTGCACAGATCTCACTGTCAATATTTTGAAAGCGTATTCAAGTGAACCCTGAATCAATATGAGACTAATCTCGTATGCTTCTTTGTTTTCGACTAGTAAACACGGTACAGTGGGGTATGCACACTGTGTGCATGGGCAAGGTACATGTAACTGAACGTTTGGGAAAAGGGGTGAAACAAAAGTACTATTATAGCAATTGAACACAAGTCAACCCTAACTTATTAATTTAGCTCATGCGTACCTAATGAATAAATTAACCTTGTTGCCTCTCAGAATTATACATAACAGTAAACATTGATATTTGAATATGGAACATTCATCATTGTGATACAAGGTGCATCCTAACATTACTCTAATTACAGTGTTAATTCTTTTATTTGCTACAGCCAATAATGAGGGAGGTATCATCATTCTCATAACTGATAGTGGGTAGGTATATATTTCTACATGTACCACACATTTTAAGGAATTTGTGTCATGCTAGATTCAATATTTACTTTGTCCATTGAGACAGAACACTGTTTGCATTTTGCAAATATTAGTTTCAACAATACAGTCACCTAAATATATATATATATATATATATATATATATATATATATATATATATATGTGACAATCTAGGGATTTCAGCACATAAATACATAAAATCAAGTTGTACTTTATGAAATAGAACTTATATTTTAATGAATTATATTCACCGTTCCTGGCTGGTGGAATCCAGACAAGTTTCAGGAGATTGAAAACTCATCTCTCTTCCATCATCACTTGACTTCATCTTTAAAATACCTTTCCTTAACTTTGCTCTCTTTCCCTTAAACTCTCTCTGTCTGGCTAGAATTTGCTCTGAACAATGCCTAGAAATTTGTATTACAAGCACTTCCTGTGTCTGTTTGCCTCTTTATGATGTATCGCCTATTGTATTCCTCAATGTGAGCGCTTTGGATAAAAGCGTCTGATAAATGAATAAATGACAAATGTAAAAATAAATGTAACTGAAAAAATATAAATCATAATACATTATAAGTTAGTGCTGCGCATATAATAAAAAAATGAACATAATTTACAATTATCTGTTTTTAAATTAGTTGTTTTACATTCAGACATTTTTCTCTATTGTGATATTTTCATTAAATAATTTAACTTAGTTAAACCAGCAACTTAAAGACTGTAAAAAAATGCCATGTGTGAATAATTTAATCATTTCCGTAATACATGTTTGTAAAAAAAATGTTTTTAATATTAATAATTGTTTCATATTTTGATTTATTTTAAAACTATCACACACCTTTATGTCATTTCAAATGAACACGTCTTTCTTGTGATTAAGGAAATGTCTTTCTTGTGGTTTAGGTGTGGAATATTACAAGTTTTGTATAAACGCACCTCTTGAGCAGCATTAGAGAGTTGGCGTCCAGGCCGGTGGTCGGTTCATCCAGGAAAAGCACCCGGCGGATCAATAATCAGCTCCATGCCGATATTTGTTCTCTTCCTCTCTCCACCCGAAACACCACGAATCCTCTGTGTTCCCACCTGTAAAACCAGCCAATCAGAGCAGCCGTCAATTCATGTCCCACACTCTATGAACTACAATACTGACTGTTCAAATTCACCGCGATTACCATTAGTAGACCACACAGATCAATTTCATCAAACGCAGAGTACACCCTTTTATAGGGGGCTCTGTGGCACACACCTTTTCACCTACAGTCACCAAAATTCATACACCTATAGATCTCATCAGCCAAACGACTTTCATGCTGACAGTCAATCTGCCAATCTGCTCCACCCAACAGGAAGTCGGCCATGTTGGATTGTTTGGAAAACACATTCAGTGTAATTTCATGTACTCGTCCTAGAGTTTTCATCCGATCACCACCAAACTTGGTCAACATGATCTCACGACACTGAGGATGTTAAATTGCAAAGGAATTTTTGATATCTCCAATGGTTTGGCCGTAATGAGGTTACAAATTTATGGCAAAGAAGGGAAACAGGAAGTGTGTTATAGCGTCTTTCGGATGAGATGTTAAACCGAGGTCCTGACTCTCTGTGTTCATTACCAAATCCCATGGGACTTCTCGTAAAGAGTAGGGGTGTAGCCCCGGTGTCCTGACCAAATTCCCATCACTGGCCCTTGTCAATCATGGCCTCCTAACAGGGGCGGCGCCAGCGAATTTTGAAGGCAGGTGCTGAGGGGGTGCTAGATCACTGACCAGGGGAGCTGCACAATTGTATATATATATATATATATATAATGTCGCAAACTTGGAAATATTTCTGTTTTAAACCGTGAAGGCGAGCCAATGGATATTACATCAGCAACGTGAAAATTTTGCGCAAGAGGTATGCCGGTGAACGTCTTAATCTCAGTAAATTAGAGAAAGTGAAAGTAAAAACGGAATAACGGAGTAATGACGAAGCTTTCGGCATTTGACGCCGCATATTCTCTCAGAGACGAATCTACTTCAACATATACTGATATATGTTATAACGGTATACCTAGCTGTTTTAATTTATTCCCTTAATATTTCTCGTGGCCTGTACATAGTGAAAAAAGAGAAGAAAGGCAGCTATTTCGTGTTAAACAGGTTTTTTTTTTAAAGTCGGTGCTTAAAATAGGCTAAAGCTTATTATTTCGTTGATTTTTATTGATGACTGCAGTGTTAATAATAGGTCTATAATTCATTGTATAATTATAGACCTGTTTTAACATTTTATTTGAGGAGTAAAAAGCTAATCTTTTATGTATCTATCTATCTATCTATCTATATCTATCTATCTATCTACACACACACATTATTAATCGGTCTACTATCAATAAATATGAGCAAAACTTGGCTACTCAATTTTTTATATTAAATTATTTTATTAATCACAATTTAAGAGATTTTATTTTATTAAATTAAACAAGCACAATATTCAGCATTCAATCAAATATTCTTGAAGATTTGGCATATTGACATTCATTGAACAACATTTCAGAATTTCAGTGAAGGGCAATATCAAAATGCACCCATAGCACTGTGGAAATATCAACTTGAAGTTGTACTAGCTGCAGTCTCTGTGCGACAGCGTAGCTAATTCACGTGACCCATCACGTCACATATATGATACGCATACGTAATAAGTAAAATGTTTTTATTTTATTTGTTGTTTTAAATTATTTATTTATTACAATATAGGCTGTATAAAATTGTTTCCAGAAAAAAAATATTTGGGGGTGCTATGGGGGTGCTTTGGTCTTTCTTGGGGGAGCTGAAGCACCTGCTAGCCCCTCCCTAGCGCCGCCACTGCCTCCTAATAATCCCCATTTACTCGATTGGCTCTATGTCTTTCTCTCCTCTCCACCTGTAGCTGGTGTGTGGTGAGCGCATACACTTGATTGGCTCTATGATTCTCTCTCCTCTGCACCTGTAGCTGGTGTGTGGTGAGCGCATACACTTGATTGGGTCTATGATTCTCTCTCCTCTGCACCTGTAGCTGGTGTGTGGTGAGCGCATACACTTGATTGGCTCTATGACTCTCTCTCCTCTCCATCTGTAGCTGGTGTGTGGTGAGCGCATCCACTTGATTGGCTCTATGACTCTCTCTCCTCTCCACCTGTAGCTGGTGTGTGGTGAGCGCATACACTTGATTGGCTCTATGTCTCTCTCCTCTCCACCTGTAGCTGGTGTGTGGTGAGCGCATACACTTGATTGGCTCTATGTCTCTCTCTCCTCTCCACCTGTAGCTGGTGTGTGGTGAGTGCATACACTTGATTGGCACTTTGACTCTCTCCACCTGTAGCTGGTGTGTGGCGAGCGCATACACTTGATTGGCTCTATGACTCTCTCTCCTCTCCACCTGTAGCTGGTGTGTGGCGAGCGCATACATTTTATTGGCTCTATGTCTCTCTCCTCTCCACCTGTTGCTGGTGTGTGGTGAGCGCATACACTTGATTGGCACTATGACACTCTCCTCTCCACCGGTAGCTGGTGTGTGGTGAGCACATACACTTGATTGGCTCTATGTCTCTCTCTCCTCTCCACCTGTAGCTGGTGTGTGGTGAGCGCAACCACTTGATTGGCTCTATGACTCTCTCTCTCCTCTCCACCTGTAGCTGGTTTGTGGTGAGCACATCCACTTGATTGGCTCTATGTCTCTCTCTCTCCTCTCCACCTGTAGCTGGTGTGTGGTGAGCGCATACACTTGATTGGTTCTATGACTCTCTCCTCTCCACCTGTAGCTGGTGTGTGGTGAGCGCATCCACTTGATTGGCTCTATGACTCTCTCTCCTCTCCACCTGTAGCTGGTGTGTGGTGAGCACACTTGATTGGCTCTATGACTCTCTCCTCTCCACCTGTAGCTGGTGTGTGGTGAGCGCATCCACTTGATTGACTCTATGACTCTCTCTCCTCTCCACCTGTAGCTGGTGTGTGGTGAGCGCATACACTTGATTGGCTCTATGACTCTCTCTCCTCTCCACCTGTAGCTGGTGTGTGGTGAGCGCATACACTTGATTGGGTCTATGTCTCTCTCTCCTCTCCACTTGTAGCTGGTTGTGGTGAGAGCATACACTTGATTGGCACTATGACTCTCTCCTCTCCACCTGTAGCTGGTGTGTGGTGAGCGCATACTCTTGATTGGGTCTATGTCTCTCTCTCCTCTCCACCTGTAGCTGGTGTGTGGTGAGAGCATCCACTTGATTGGGTCTATGTCTCTCTCTCCTCTCCACCTTTAGCTGGTTGTGGTGAGCGCATACACTTGATTGGCTCTATGTCTCTCTCCTCTCCACCTGTAGCTGGTGTGTGGCGAGCGCATACACTTGATTGGGTCTATGTCTCTCTCTCCTCTCCACCTTTAGCTGGTTGTGGTGAGCGCATACACTTGATTGGCACTATGACTCTCTCCTCTCCACCTGTAGCTGCTGTGTGGTGAGCACATACACTTGATTGGCACTATGACTCTCTCCTCTCCACCTGTAGCTGGTGTGTGGCGAGCGCATACACTTGATTGGGTCTATGTCTCTCTCTCCTCTCCACCTGTAGCTGGTTTTGGTGAGAGCATACACTTGATTGGCACTATGACTCTCTCCTCTCCACCTGTAGCTGGTGTGTGGTGAGCGCATACACTTGATTGGCACTATGACTCTCTCCTCTCCACCTGTAGCTGGTGTGTGGCGAGCGCATAAACTTGATTGGGTCTATGTCTCTCTCTCCTCTCCACCTGTAGCTGGTTTTGGTGAGAGCATACACTTGATTGGGTCTATGTCTCTCTCTCCTCTCCACCTGTAGCTGGTTTTGGTGAGAGCATACACTTGATTGGGTCTATGTCTCTCTCTCCTCTCCACCTGTAGCTGGTTTTGGTGAGAGCATACACTTGATTGGCACTATGACTCTCTCCTCTCCACCTGTAGCCGGTGTGTGGCGAGCGCACTGGTGCCGTTGTCCTGTGGCAGCCGTCGCATCATCCAAGTGGATGCTGCACACTGGTGGTGGTTGAGGAGAGATCCCCCCCCCCTCCCCCCACACATGATTGTAAAGCGCTTTTGGTGTACAACAATACACAATAAATCGCTATATAAATGCATCATTCATTCATTCATAACTTCAGAATTTTCCAATTGCTTTGATTTCGACTTCTCGATTTGCTTCAAACTTCTCCAGAATAATGTCAAGACACAGAAGATAACATTTTTCATATTAGTCGATATTAATAATTATCACACACACTACATTTCGAATATTTATATCTTTCAAGTTTAAAGGCAGATATTTGCTCCGTGGTGAAAGTTGTAAAACCAGACTTGGCTGTGGTTTTAAATATCTCTTTATGATCAAAACATGACAAACACTTCACGTTTTTTAATTATTTACTCTTTTCCAGTCAGTTTTCTTTAACAAAATAAATATCTTGATAGAAAAATCTAATTAAGAGTCTTAATTTCTGCATGTTCTAATGAGTGATATTGTTTCAAATCATGAAACATGTTTGTGTTGCCTGACTTTGATGACTCATATCTTCAGCACAGTTTGGTCTTCCATAGTAGCATACATTTAGATCATGATAACCACAGTTAAAACCACACATATAGCACCTCAATGCCATAATACAAATATAACTGCATTGTTTCTGAGTATCTGTATTAACACAGTAGTCTAAATACATTTAATATAAATGCACAAACACTATAGCTTATTCACAAAAAAATATTGCAATTATATTCAATTTCTCCTTTAAAACATTTAATACATGTCTACATTAACAATGCAATTCGATAAATATAATGGCTATTTGTAGATTGACTGTACCGTTGCGCACAGTGTTTCTCCTGTTTGTCAGTGCTGTTTCAGCTGGCTTCAAACTAGTTTAAATCAACGAGTCATTTTGTCACGGTCCTGCTGGTGTGCCCAGGCTGGCCACCAGATGTCTCTGTGTGTAGAGCACATGGCTTGTTGTTTGTTGGTGCCATGTGCTCCCATGTCGATTGTCTGTCCCCTCCCATCTTGTTACTTAATCATTGTTTCAGTGGCTCCAGCTGTGTCTCCCTCGTTACCCTCGTTTGTCTCCCTATATAGTCTCCTTGAGTCTGCAGTCCTGTGCTGATCCGTTGTCTTTCGTGTGTCTTATGTCGTGTGAGTGTTTCACGTTTGACTGTGCTCCAGTCTTCTGCCTGCCTGCCTGCTTGTTTTCCCCCTTCGGGGTGGTTTTTGTTCTTTGTTTGGTTTTGTTATTAAAAACCCCTGATTTTCTTTGCACTTGAGTCCTCGACCTCATCTCTCCTGACAGAACGGAACAGCCACAATGAGGACTCAGCAGAGGGGGCAACCGGCAACCATGGGTCCAGGGCGTAAGATTCCCAACGTCCACCAGGGAGACCAGACCATTGAGGTTTATGCCAGGGACTTCGTGGGAGTGGCTCGCCAGTCGGCTACGGAGGAGGCCTGCCTCATAGTGTTTTTTTGGGGAGGCCTAGCCGAGCCCTTCAAATCCCGGATGCCTTATTGGCACCCCGAGGATTCACTCAACACTTCAGGATGGAGTCCACCCCAGAGCCCGCTCCGCCCCGTGAGCCGACAGAGTCCGCTCTAGAGTCCGCTCCGTTCCGGGAGCCCACGCAGTCCGCTCCGTTCCGGGAGCCCACGCAGTCCGCTCCGTTCCGGGAGCCCACGCAGTCCGCTCCGTTCTGGGAGCCCACGCAGTCCGCTCCTTTCCGGGAGCCCACGCAGTTCGCTCCTTTCCGGGAGCCCACAGTCCGCTCCGGTCCGGGAGCCCACGCATTCCGCTCCGATCCGGGAGACCACGGAGTCCGCTCCAGAGCCTGCTCCGTTCCGGGAGCCCACGCAGTCCGCTCCAGAGCCCGCTCCGTTCCGGGAGCCATCAGAGTCCGCTCCAGAGCCCGCTCCGTTCCGGGAGCCGACAGAGTCCGCTCCAGAGCCCGCTCCATTCCGGGAGCCCACGCAGTCCGCTCCAGAGCCCGCTCCAGTCCGGGAGCACACAGACTCCGCTCCAGAGTCCGCTCCAGTCCGGGAGCCGATGGAGTCCGCTCCAGGGTCCGCTCCGTTCCGGGAGCCCACGCAGTCCGCTCCGTTCCGGGTGCCCACGCAGTCCGCTCCGTTCCGGGAGCCCACGCAGTCCGCTCCGTTCCGGGAGCACACGCAGTCCGCTCCGTTCCGGGAGCCCACGCAGTCCGCTCCGGTCCGGGAGCCCACGCATTCCGCTCCGATCCGGGAGACCACGGAGTCCGCTCCAGAGCCCGCTCCGTTCCGGGACCCGACAGAGTCCGCTCCAGAGCCCGCTCCGTTCCGGGAGCCCACGCAGTCCGCTCCAGAGCCCGCTCCAGTCCGGGAGCACACAGATTCCGCTCCAGAGCCCGCTCCAGTCCGGGAGCCCATGCAGTACACTCCAGTCCTGGACCCCGCTCCGGTCTGGGAACCCACAGAGCCCGCTCCAGGGCCAGCCCCACCTTGGCACCCCTGTGTGCCCATTGCTCCAGGGCCAGCCCCACCTTGGCACCCCTGTGTGCCCATTGCTCCAGGCCCTCTTCCACTCCACGGGCCTGGCCCACCTCCCTCCTAGACATTTTTCTGTTTAGTGTGTGTGGAGCGTCTGGGATCCGCTCCTTGAAGGGGGGGGTTATGTCACGGTCCTGCTGGTGTGCCCAGGCTGGCCACCAGATGTCTCTGTGTGTAGAGCACATGGCTTGTTGTTTGTTGGTGCCATGTGCTCCCATGTCGATTGTCTGTCCCCTCCCATCTTGTTACTTAATCATTGTTTCAGTGGCTCCAGCTGTGTCTCCCTCGTTACCCTCGTTTGTCTCCCTATATAGTCTCCTTGTGTCTGCAGTCCTGTGCTGATCCGTTGTCTTTCGTGTGTCTTACGTCATGTGAGTTTTCTGTGTTTGACTGTTTGATGTTTGACTGTGCTCCAGTCTTCTACCTTCCTGCCTGCTTGTTTTTCCCCTTCGGGGTAGTTTTTGTTGTTCATTTGTTGAACTTTATTATTAAAAACCCTAAAATCTCTGCATTTGAGTCCTCGACCCCATCTCTCACCTGACACATTTGTGTTCTTCTGGATCTCACAGCGCTGGTTAGAGCTCACATGACCGAGACTCATCAGTGAGTAAACGCATCTGCTCTAGTGGCAGAGCTCCAGGTGCCACCTTGGCACCCCTGTGTGCCCATTGCTCCAGGGCCAGCAGGAACATTAGCTACAACCAACAGGTAGTCAGCTATTTTGGTTTGTGGATTTCTTTTGTGTAAATGTGGATATTTTTTTAATTCAGGCTGTGCATTATTGCCTATTCTTCCTAGAAGAATATTGAAGATGCTAAATTGCGAAGGTTTTGGGGATTTCTTGAATTGTGTTGCCATGGCAATTTATTAAAATAATGGTAAAATACGAAATCGTACTTTTTCTTTAAAGTGCATTGTTCAAATGCCTCAAAATGTTCTACTTATGGAGAACAAGTCATTCTGGGAAAACTTGCTTTTTTATGAATTTCCGATGATCAGGAAGCTGACAGCAAATTAAAAACATCAGACATTTCAGCTGACAGAAGAAGGCTGTAATACAAATGTTGTCCAATAGATGAAGTCAACTTTTAAGCGAATCCTTTATCTTCTCACTTTCCATCAGTTAGAATGACAAATACATAATCAAATCAGATGATACACATTGTACCTTAAATATAGTTTTATAATTATTTTACAAATGCTTATAGATCATTAAAATATATATTTTTTATAAATGTAGTCAGTCAGTTGAAGTTGTGTTTGGTTTGTTACCCGTGAATCGGCCACTTTGCTCAATCCCAGCTCCTGAATGAGTCTCTCAATCTTCTCATCTTTTTCTCTCTGACGGATTGACTTCGGGAGTCGTAAAGCTGCTGAGAAACGCAGATCCTCGCGAACAGTCAGCGTCCCTATGACCACGTCATCCTGCAAAAACACAAGACTTTCAGGATATTTCATGTGTTTAACCCATGACAGAGCCCTTTCTGAACACGCCCTTAATGAAGCAGAGTGTCTCAGGACACAGCTGGTGTGATTTGAGATTCGATTAAACAATCACTGGAGGAATTCAGACTCCTGCAGTAAACACAAGACCAAACTCTATTAAACTCTATTTATGGAAGGAAAACAAACTAAACTACTGAACGTTTTCAGTCCATCTCTTCTAATCTTAGTCAGGAAACCCACAATGCCCTTAGTCATGATATGGATTCAACATTTTATTATCAAACATGTCCAGCAATTTATGTGTCAGATTCAGAAAATTTTGCCCAGTCATGTTTTTTTTCAGTGGATTGGACAAGAATTTATTCAAATATAAAAGTCCTCAGTCTGTTTTCAAACACTTTATTGACATACTGTTATGTGATACATTATTAAAGATAATAAAAAAATTAAATAATTGCGTTATTTTATCACAATTGTTTTTTGCAATGGTGAATTCATATCTCATTGTATATTGTGCAATTACTTGTTATATACTTGGAGTAAAATTTTCACCAGGAAATTATATAGGTAAAATATATCATGATTAATGGAATTATATTTTATTCTGAGTTTATATCTTGCAATTCTGAGTTTTTAATCCCTGATCTGAGATCAAATTTCAGACTCCTAGAATTTTTAGGAACAGACCTTTCAACAGACAGAATCTGATCTGATGACTTTCAATCAATGATTTGTTGATTTGACATTCAGAGCTAATCAAATGATTTGCGCTTGTACCTTCTGTTAATCAAATGATTTGCGCCTCGAAGTTCAGATCTTAAAGAAATGATTTGCGCTCCGGCTCCCGCTGATTATCTTAATCAATGATGATTTCAGCCTTTATTGCAGCTCAGACCTTCGACCTTTTGATTCAGCATTCAGACCTTGATCAGCTCGGTCGCGCGCTGTTCAGACCTTGATCAAAATGATTTGCGGCGCTCCGACCTTCAGACCTTAATCAAATGATTTGCGCTCCCGAATGTCAGATCTTAATCAAATGAAACAGCGCTAATTTCCCCGATGTTCAGATCTTAATCAAATGATTTGCTTCCGCGCTTAATCAAATGTGTTTAGACCTTAATCAAATGATTTGGGATTAATCCGATGTTCAGATCTTAATCAAATGATTTGCGCTGCGCGCTCCCGATGTTTAGACCTTAATCAAATGATTTGCGCTGCGCGCTCCCGAAGTTCAGATCTTAATCAAATCCGCGCTCCCGATGTTCAGACCTTAATCAAATGATTTGCGCTGCGCGCTCCCGATGTTCAGACCTTGATCAAATGATTTGCGCTCCGCGCTCCCGACGTTCCCGAGCAAAATATAATCAACCTTATTGTCGAACAGAATAAATATTTTAATTAATATTAAAATAAAACGTATTTAAAAAAATTAAATCAACTGTCAAATACAGAAAAAATATTCAATTATTGTTAAATGAACTATTTGTTTTAAAGAAACATTGTAAAATGCAGAACAAATTCTCAAATATTTATATTATCATTAAAATAATATATATGTATTTTAAATATACTTTATTGTCAAACACAGAACAAATGTTAAAATAGTTATTCTTAAAATAATATTTAAAATATCAACTTGATCATTATACAGAATAAATATTTAAATAATTGAAATAATATTTAAACAAATCGAATTTGTCAAAAACAAATATTTAAATATTTATATAATTATTAAATACATATGTATTTAAAAAACTGTCAAATGCAGACAAAATTATTAAAATAATAAAAATATTATTAAAATAATAAAATATAAAAATAATAAAAATATATTTAAAAAAAAATCAACTGTGCATAAAAAATATATTGAATAAATTATTATTAAAATAATAGCACATTTATGCAGAAGCCTTTAGAAATTAAAAACATTTTCGGTGTGTCCATATGCTAGACGAAGTTAATGAGATAATAATGAGTAATTTGACCCGTTCTTCTATAAAGGCGAAGGCGGCAACAGCAACCGCTTCGAAAGCGATAAAGACTGTGTGAAAGCATGTCGATCCAAAGCAGAAGAAATCTACCCGGATGAGGCTAAATTCACTAAATACTGCATTTGTTGATTTGACATGAGTGACTGATGTTTCATGCTTTTACCTTCGTGTTCCTCAGATCACGCCTGTTCTCTGCCAAAGGACGAAGGCGCCTGTTTTGCCGTCATTCCCATGTATTATTACGACAATGGAGAGAAAATCTGCCGTATGTTCTTTATACGGAGGCTGCCGAGGAAACGGCAACCGTTTTGATTCTCGAGAGCATTGTCAGACATTTTGTCTCGGTCAGTAAGTCTCGTTTTGCCATTTTTAATCAGTATAATGTTAATAACGTGAAACTAAACAGTTGAGATTTCGACTCAACTCAGGGAAAAATGTACAATGGTGTCTAAAAGCTAAAAGGTACACCTAATTTCCCCCAAACACTCAAAATAAAGGTTCTTCACAGCGAGGCCATAGAAGTGACCGTTTTTGTACCTTTTTTTCTGACAGTGCACATGGGTTAATAATCAAACATCAGTTTCACTGGAAGTTGTTAGTGTCTTTACAACAGTTTAAACTTTGGATTTGAATATATGAAGAGGGGTTTTTCTTTGAAGATAGCAAACAATTGTTGATCATTATTTATGAATCTGACGTCGTTCTGTCTGTTCCCACGTCTTTCATAAGTTCTTCCACATCTAAGTGACCGAAACAGATAAAGCCTGGTTTTGAATGTTAAATAAACACATACACACAAAGAACAAGAGAATGTCCTCAACATAACCAATTAGGCATAAATTGGGGCTTTTTTGAGTCAACCAATTGTGAAAATAATGACTTATAATATCTATAGAGAGCTTTAGGATACACTACAGTTCAAATCATTTATTGATTTTATTTTATTTGTAAAGAAATGGTACATTGTGACACAAGGACACATTATATTGATTAAAAGTGACAGTAAAGACATTTATAATGTTACAAAAGATTTCTATTTCAAATAAACGCTGTTTTTATTCTTGAAAGAATCCTGAAAAATAAAATGTAGGTCGCAAAAATATGTAGGTCACAAAAACCGTTTTCAACATGATAATAATCAGAAATGTTTCTTGAGCAGCAAATCAGCATATTAGAATGATTTCTGAAGGATCACGTGACACTGAAGACTGATGCTGAAAATGCAGCTTTGATCACAGGAATAAATTCTATTTTACAATATATTCACATAGAAAACAACTATTTCAAATGGTAAAAATATAAGATGATTTCTGTGCATCATTTCCTAAAATGTTCAGCAGCTTGTTCAGTGTGTGTTCATGTGTTGTCCACTAGAGGCCGGTCTGTTCTGACTGTGAATGTATTTCTACAGCAAGGTCCGGACACCTTTTGGGAGCTGCTGACCTGCCAAACCCTGATGAGAAGACTGTTAATGCAGGTAAACTCACTAACTATTTATATTGTCACGTTTTAATTGTTGCTACTGTTGTGGTTTGGCCTTAAAGGTCTGCTGATGTTTGAGCTGTACAGCACAGGTATGAAGACCCAGCAGTTAGAAGAAGAAGACGAAGAATTGTTTATTTGTCACATACACAGTTATACAGAGTATAACCAGCAGTGAAATGTGTGCTCTGCTTTTAACCCATCCAAGAGCACACACACCTGGAGCAGTGGACACACACACACACCTGGAGCAGTGGACACACACACTCACACAAACCTGGAGCAGTGGACACATACACACCTGGAGCAGTGGACACACACACACACACACACACACACACACACACACACACACACACACACACACACACACCTGGAGCAGTGGGCACACACACACACACACACACACACACACACACACACACACACCTGGAGCAGTGGGCACACACACACACACACCTGGAGCAGTGGAAACACACACACACACACACACACACACACCTGGAGCAGTGGGCACACACACACACACACACACTCTCTCTCTCTCTCACTCACACACACACACACACACACACACACACACACACACACACACACACACACACACACACACTCACACACTCACACTCACAACAGTCCACTCTGTAAGTCGTACAGCCAGATCTCGTCGTTTGGAAGGAAAACTTCACGATCAGCCACCGACTGCAGAGAAACACACTCCATCACTTTACACACAAAACACCTCACATCTGCCAGACGAAGCACGGCATTCAAAATATCAGAAACATCTCCAAAGCAAGCATTTGCCATAATATGAATTCCTGTTATATATTCGTGTGTGTTATGAAACGTGTTTGAGTGGCAGCTGTCAGAAACGATGTCACGAGGAAAGATTGTGTGTGTAAGCAGCTGAAAACAGTCTGTATTCGAGCGATATTAAACTACTTCATCATGAACTATGCGAAAGCCTTGGCCTGATTATTGTTATGATTCTGATAATTACCACATAACCGCCCCAGACATACAGATACTGTCCGTCCGCCGCCGTGTGTGTAAATAACCCTTAGTTATTTGAATTTGTTTCCAAGATTTATATATTATTTTATATTATTTAATTCTGCCCTTTCTCAGTATACGTTATGCGTTTATTATGTTTTGGAATGTTACTTTGCACTCTTTAAGTTATTTAACCGATAGAGACTTTTATTTTGAAAAGCGTCTTGACGGAAGTGCTCATGCACGGAGTCCGCTCATGCACGGATCGCGAATACAGAGAGAGAGCACGAAGAAGACGGAGACGGATCACGGAGTTAAATTAACGGATTAAGGACACTTTCAGAATTTAGTCACTGTTTGTGGTTTCATTTAGCAGTATTTTGTTTTATTTTGACTTTTTTGTTTGGCACCTGGTTGGAAAGGAGAACAAGGTAGTCAAAGTACACATTCGCACTTTATATTAACGTGTGTGTGTGTATGTATATATATATATATATATATATATATAGCATATTGTGTCTCTACACCTGTTTCATGTGTTGGTTTTATGTACAAGTAATTTTAGGAAGAATGTTAGTATTAATTTCGTAATTTCTTTAGATCGTTTGTTTATTTTTTATGAATGTGAATTCGTTACCATTTCCAATATTGTTTATTCATCTGTTCTAGCTCTTACGGTGTTGTAAAGTCTATAAGGACAATAAACACAGTAAGGAAGACATTATAACATCAGTGCACGATTTAAATCCTTTATTCTTCAACCGGGCTGTCACAGTGTGTCCGCTCCTCTCTCCCGCCACCGGCGGCTCTTCACTCATCTCCATTATTAATATTATTAACACTGACAATATTATTATTATTACGAGGTGCGCGCTTCTCTCTCTCTCTCTCTCTCTCTCTCTCTCTCTCTCTCTCTCTCTCTCTCTCTCTCTATTTCATCAGCTAATTGTTTTACTAGCGTTCTTATAAGAAACGAAACTATTACACACAAAACAAACTGTTCGAGATATATAGCGATTAATACAAGCGTAGCTGAGGAAGTAAACACGGCTTTTATTTTGAAAGGAGCGAGGTGTTTACGGAAGCCGGTGTAAACGGTTTGTCAATTCAGAATTTTTAAAGAAATTCATCAGACGTTTTCAAAATATTATTAGAATTGGTAAAATTCATTTTTTTTATAAAAAAAAAAAAAATTATGTATTTCACATATTGCTCAACACTCCATCTCAATAGGTGGTGGAAATGCACTATAAGGTCGTTTGCAAACCGCCACTAAGACAGAAGAAGAAGATAGAAAGGAAGCGGAAGCGCCGGTTTGGCGGGAGCAGATGAAGATGGACGCGCGCAGAGTGAAGCAGAAAGTGAGCGCGGGGTTTAAGATGCGCGGATTAATCCTGCGTCCGTACGTGACTCTCGCTCTCGCAGTATATGTGTGTTCTGACGGGTCTCCTCACGCGGCTTACACTGTGTTCCAGAGAGTCCAGCCGCTATGGGCTGTGTTTCGTGCCTTGGATTACCTACCAAAGGTAACAGTCGTTTACTTTTTACGTGTGAGAAGGGGTACATCGCAACACCAGTCGCGTGACACCAACGCTATGGGGTGTTAATAATGCCAGTCCTAAGCTTAGCATGAGAAGGAGCAGTCTACCCTCCCGTCGCCGTCAGACCGTGTCAAATTTTGAATGGGATTAATAGGAAGGGCAGACGACAGACCCACGGCGGCGTCACGGCGACGTCACTTTAGAACCAATCATAGGCGGCGACGTGACGGCGGCGTACGTGAGAAATTTACAAAAAACTGACGTGTGATAGGTACGTCTGAACTAGGTACGCCGGATATATATACATCGTCTCTATGTACGTCGCATTATATGATGCCTGATATATACGTCGTCTCAATGTACGTCGCATTATATGACGCCTGATATATACGTCGTCTCTAAGTGCGTCGCATTATATGACGCCTGATATATACGTCGTCTCTTTTTTTATATATTTTTTTTATTAAACATAACATTCACATTCAAAGCAAAAAAGTACATACAAAACCAGAAGACAAAACAGTAAATACCTAAACGATAATAAAAAAAAAATATATATATAACTACAAAACAAATAAATAATAGTTACCATTAACATCTTTTGAAATAATTAAAGAAATAAATCATAAATTAACCAGAAATTGTTACTTTTTAATATTAAATGTAACAATTTCTGGATTAGAAAAACCCTTATTAAGAAGTATAGTATTTCACATTTTAAAGATATGTAACAATTTGTCCTAACCAAATGTAACAATTTGGGTGAAATGGAATTAATAACCCATTCATACACTCTAGGTGAGGTATCCACTTCAAAGAGTTCTGAAAATTCGGAATATTTTTTAACTCTAAAACAAAAATGACACCTTTGTCAAACCAGTTTTTAATAAAGACAGATTTTTTTCCACGGAGCACATTCTGATTATTCCATAGAATACATCTATGAGGGGAAAAATTGTGACAGAAGGCAAGCTTACAAGCGTCCAGAGCTTGCTTGTGAAAATTAGCGAGCTTAACTGGGAGTTTATTGCAACTAAAATCGCAATAATAAAACATTTAAACCTCCACATTTCTCAAAGATCAATTTAGGAATATAAAACCATAACAGATAAGGGTCAGCATTCAGGCAACGTTTAATCCAGCCAATTTTAAAAACCTGATTGAGAGTACTAAAGTCCAAAGCATTCACACCTCCATCCAAAGTATTTCTAATCAGTGTCTTCCTTTTAACATATTCAGTTTTGTTTTTCCACAAAAATTTAAATAACATGGTGTCAATAGAAGAACAGGTTTTTTGGTCAACATATAAAGATAAAGCTGGGTAAACAATCCTAGAAATACCTTCCGCTTTAGATATCAAAACACGACCATAAATAGTTAAGTTTCTTTGTATACGTCGCATCTAAGTGCGTCGCATTATATGATGGCTGATATATACGTCGTCTCTATGTACGTCGCATTATATGTATTTGCAATATGTATTTGTTATAGGCTATTGATTTTACAGTAATTAGTTGACTAACAAATGGCAATATTGTGTGTGTGTGTGAGTGTGTGCTGGTCAAATGGGTGCCCTCTTGTTGTGCCCCCCCTTCCTCAAATATTATGGAAGTAAAATAAAAACCACCTACTATATAACTTCAAAATATAACTTTAATAAAATCTAAAAGTAAATAAATAAATAAATTGTATTATTTACAAATTGCAATTGTTGCTTTAGACAGTTACCTATGGCTATTATTTTATTAATACGGTTGTCTGATTGATTTTATAGTCTCAAGTAAAATAAAATTAAGCATTTTTACTAAGGTAAAATATGCTTTAATTTTTGTAAGGGTTGTGATGTCCACGTTTTTTTTGTTGTTGAATAAATTATAGAGGCTGTGTCATCTCTCTCTTTATATATGAAGAGCTCTTTTCCAAAACGCTATAAATCCATTTTAATAGTTTTCATGAAAATGACATTTTTTTACCTAGACCCATACATTTTGTTAACATTCAATTTATCCTGTTAAAATGGTCTGTTGGCTCAGTCTGAACATGTTAAACAATGATTGTTAAATGAAACAACAATATTGTCGATTATAAATGCAAAGTTTATTGTTTTTTTTTCAAAACGCTACAAATCCATCCTTTTTTTTTTATGTTGGTTTATTTTTGAGGTCAGGAGAGTGAGGTTTACACACCGCCTTTACTGGTATACACATCTGTTACATTGACATCCCACAGTGGGTATTAACGCGCCACCTGAGAACCTTCTTTTTTTGTTGTTTTTTGTGATTGCGTTTTCTACCCCCAGGTGTAGGTCTCACTGGCTCATCCAGGCCATCAAAAGTGTTATTAGAGTTTAAAGCACTCATTTTGAAGACTGAGCACAAACAAACGCTTCAAAGCGTCGTCATGTTGGATTGCATCGAACAAATTCTGATTGATCGAGAGGAGATATCGCATTTAGGCTAAAAACAGGTTCGGCGCTTATAGCGGTTTGGAAAAGAACTGCATCTTGCAGTACATTTTAAACAAGGAAATATAGCGATTTGGCATGAAACATTAATGGAGCAGTGAATAGGTTCAGTACACAGCAAAATGGCGTTTATCGCGTTTTGGAAAAGAGCTCTTCATCTATATAAAGGTACATGTACATAAAGGTGATACAAATGTTATGATTAAGTCATCTGATTAAGTCAGATTTGAATTAAATGCTTGGTCAAGAGCCTATATAGGCTAAGTGTAGCAGCAGCAATGACCAGGCCTTTGGATCCCTTTACAGGCATTTGTAATAACATGTACATAAATTGTTTATTTAGTATTTCATAATGTACTTTAACAATGCTATTCAATGAAACCATACAATTATGAATTAGCCAATCATTATTGCCTCATTGTTTTTATATAATGTATTTTAAGTCATTTTAATTTTGCTTGCGTCTTTTTCGATGATTTTTGGTTGTATTCGGGTTAAAACCGTGGCTAAATATTATTAAATGTGTTACATCAAAGGAATAGCCTAACATGGTAACTTCAGACCTAAAAGAGGAGCAGTTATAATAGATGTATGAATTTATAATACTCAGGAGGAGAACAGCTAATTCTAAACCAGGGGCTGTCAGCTAGTCAAGGTCAAGGTTCAAGGTGTCTTTATTCGTCACATAATAAATTATACAGGGTATAATCAGAAGTGAAATGTAAATCAAATCAGGTCCGCTCAGTGGACAGTGCAAAAGAATAAAAATAAAAATTATATAAAAGTAACACAACACAAGAGCATATATATAGGTAAAAAAAGAAATAAAGAGTAAAATGTGCAGTAGAATAAAAAGTGCACAACAAGTAAGATGTGCAAAAACAGTATACTGGGACTTAATAAATAGTAATATGAACAAGAGGGATGTGCAAACAGGTTGTACCGGGTATGTACACATAGCAGCAATACGGGTGATGAGAATATGGATGTTTTACAGTTAACAATGAGTCTTGTAAGTGTTTATGAGACTGGGTTTGTGTTTAGGAGCCTGATGGCCTGAGGGAAGAAGCTCCTCCTCAGTCTCTCAGTTTTTGCCATCATGCTCCTGAAGCGCCTGCCAGATGGCAGTAAAATGAAAAGTTGGTTACCGGGGTGAGTTGAGTCTTTGATGATTTTAGCAGCTCTGCTTTTGCAGCGTTTGAGGTAGATGTCCTGCAGAGAGGGGAGAGCAGACCCTGAGATGCGCTCAGCTAAGCGCACGACTCTCTGCAGAGCTTTGCAGTCCTGGTTTGAGGAATTACCATACCACACTGAGATGCACTGAGTGTGATGCATCTCAGCTATGGTCTTTAAGGTCCACTTTCCTGCAGATATTACCTCCAACCCAAATCAGTTGATAACTCCTGGTTTAGAATTTGCTGGTCTCCTCCTGAACTATTATAATTGTATTTTTGGTATTATAATCACTGCTCTAAATCATCTGCAACCTGAAGGATTTGATATTAGCCTTGTCCACTAGATGGAGCTATAAAATAGGGAATCGTTTTAGACTAAGGGTGAATCCCAATTCTCTGTCTTACCCCTTCCCCTTGCTTAATAATATTTAACAACATTAGTGTCTATTTTGTATTTTTATTTCATGTCTAAATAGTAAACGTTTGTAACGTATTGTAAAAATAAAAATAATACTTTACAGTTTACAAATAAATACATTCAATTGATTAGGTGCCTATGGGAAATGTGAATAAAAATAAATTATATAAAATAAATCAAATAAAATATGCATGTAAGGATAACTAGCGCACGTCAAACCATAGAACAGCGGCATAATGTAACGAACAAGTGGAAAGATTAAAGAGATTACTGACTAAAATAAGTAATTCATTCGTTGATTTTAAGACCCTATAAAATACGAAATATTATATTTACCTGTTTGTGGACCTATAGGAAAATTAGATGAATAAGGAACAGCGGTTTTGGTGAGTTTCATTGTGCCACATTTCTATTGTATTTGGTTTATATTTTGTGTTCAGTGTCATCAAATAACGTTTTTTCCTTTGCTTGAGTGTGATTAATTTCTTCTCTTATCTGTGAAAAACAGTTAGCTCTGAAATTACCAATTTCAAAATAAGTATAATAGATTTATTACCTTTTATTAACACTATTCATAAAATACTATTAAACTCAACTTGATCCACTATACCACAACTTATTTCTGAACTAATTTATAATTTTCACTAAAACAAAGTGGAAAGAAAACTTTTAATACTTAGCTTTTGTCATCTGCTAGAATCTCATTCAGCTGAATATCTGTATCTAAGATCTGGTCTCCAGTATACATGTAATTTCATATTTATTTTATATATTTATAATTTTATATTTCATGCTCCGTGATAACCTAAAACTCCAATTAGGGGTCGACCGATTATCGGCCTGGCCGATTATCGATTATCGATATCGGCCATTTTCAAAACAGATTTGCCGATAATATATATATATTTTTTACATTTTTTTTTTACATTTTTTTTTTTTTATGCAAACAAACATACTATTTACAGGTGACATTATTTATTGGTGAATAAATAATACAGGTGCAATTATTTAATGTTTAAATGCACTATTTGGCTCGATGCAGCCTGTCTGAGCTCAACACTCTGTGGCCTAGAGCAATCTCCGCCCACCGCTCATCTGATATGTAGAGAGTCACGAGTCCGACCAATCAACGCGGAAAACTGAAGGCAGTCTCACACCGAAAGCACTTGCTAACTGGAGCTGCCTCAGTGATCACGCATCAGTTGTCTCTCAAAGGTCAGGCAGCAGTAGACGTTGCTGAAGTTGCAATAAATCACAATCCACTATGATGTCCGCGATGCGGAAAATGCGGGCGGAATCGGAATGCAGTCATATAATGGAATTTACCGTATAACGCGGAATGTCACGGAATGTGTCGAAGTTTGGATGAATTAATCAAAAGTAGGTCAGTACACTTAAATCGACTCGCGCTATGGACTAGTATCTATAAATATTAAGCTGCAAAAACACTTTAAATATGAATCCTGCATGTTCTGCATCTCTGTTAATGAATGACACAGACGTGCGGTTTCATTTACTGCACACATACATACTGAAGCGCGTGTGATGCTCGCGGTGTTTTCAGCATAAATGAGGACATAAATACATGAACAACATACCCAGAACTGCTCGGAGAGTCACTTCATGACCATTTGACCGTTTCATTTGAGTAAAACGGTCGTCATATCATGTATACATAGGCTACAGAAACTTAAACTTATAGCTATGAAATAGCAGTCTTATTTAAAATGTCTTTACCTTTCTTCTTCTTTAAGGTTTTTCTCTTAGTTGTTGTTTGATGTTATCTTTTCCAACATGAATATCTTCTTCTGAAGACAGTTATCCTGTGATTAGCTGTGATTTGCTTCTCCTGAACATCCCTCAGATTCAAGTCTAACTTGAAATTCAATTCTAACCCTAACCCTAACCCTAACACTCTCTCTCTCTCTCCCTCCCTCTCCCTCTCCCTCTCCTCTCTCTCTCTCTCTCTCTCTCTCTCCTCTCCTCTCCCTCTCCTCTCTCTCTCTCTCTCTCTCTCTCTCTCTCTCTCTCTCTCTCTCTCTCTCTCTCTCCCTCTCCCTCTCTCCCTGTATGGTTTGCATGCTGGGAGTGGAAGTGTGCTGTGCGAGAGTGGTGCGTTTGAGTTGGTTTCAAGGTTAAATCTTTATTTCTCTTTATGGCTTTGGGGTTTTATTTTATCACATTTTGGTGTATAATTTAGTAATTTAGTATAAATAATAATAATTAAAGAACAAAACAAACACTGGTGTGGCTCCTGCATTGATACGGGAAGCCATGGCGTCTCTCTCAGGTGAGGGAACGCCGGGCTTTTCTGTCAAGAATGGATGTAAAGTTTTTTCCGATCAAGCATTTACGGTAGAACATGTGCTTTTAGCGATGGGCGAGATTGTTGGGCACAAAAATATAGTATCGGCCTCCAGAATGAACAAGGCTGTGGTCATGTTTTGTAAAGATGAGAAGCTCGTAAACAGCAAGAAAGAGAAAAATGCTTTTTAACAACGACACTGATCCTTTGCCTATGTTTAGAGCTATGGTAAAAAGTAGGCTGGTTGTGGAGTATAAGTATTATGAAATGGTGAATGATACTGAATCTTTCTTTTTTTTTTGTGGGGAGTTGGAAATATTTAATGTAAATCCAATGAAAAGGGAGGTTGTGATATATTGTTGTAAAAGAATCTGGTTTCAATTCTAAAGTGTATATATTTTTATGAATATGTATGTACCTTGTGTTAATGAATTGTAATTAAAGAGATGTTGAAAGGTCTCTCTCTCTCTCACTCTCACTCACTCACTCACTCACTCACTCACTCACTCACTCACTCACTCACTCACACACACACAGGTGGAGTGTCTTCTCTTCTATGGTGACAGAGAGACACATATTGAGCAGCAAACACACAGCAGGTCTTGTGTTCTCCGAGCAGATACGCTAGTTTCTCCTGGTCTGGAAGAGTTGTAAATGTGGGATGGATCTGCTGTATTTTGTCGTAGTACACTGTTTGTATATCTGTGTATTTGGAGCACTCTGTTAGGAAGTGCAGTTCTGTTTCCATCTGATTCAGGTCACAGTGTGAACACAATCTCTGCTCCGGGGGCAGCCATGTTTGTCTGTGTCTGCCCGTCTCTATCATCAGCTTGTGTCCGCTGAGTCTGTATCTGGTCAACGTGCTTCTCAGTTTCTTATCTGACACTGTGAACAGATACTCTGCCATACTGTACTCTCTCTTTAGGGACAGATAGCATTGCATTTTACTCTGTTGTTGAGTTTGGGTTTGCCAGTGAGTGATGTAGCTCTGTTTGATTTGTGATTCAGAGCATCAGTAGATGTTAGTGAAGCATCAGGACTGAAGCTCTGGATCACCTGGAGGAAGGGCTTGCTTTCTTTGCTCATCTCTTGGTATTGCAGGGCTTTATAATGGTATGATTGGGGGTCACTGAGCTTCAGATGTTTCCAGAATTTAATTTAATTTAATAGAGGATATTTGCCTAATTCTGCCCTGCATGCGTTATTTGTAGGGATGGGTATCGTTAAGGTTTTATCGGTATTACTACTCTTACCGATACTGCTTATCGATTCGGTACTTTAACGGTATTCTTATCGGTACTTTTTGTTGTATGTGTATTAGGGCTGTGCGATATGGACAAAAAATATATATCACGATTTTTTGATTTTTTTTTTCGATTTCGATTTTAATCACGATTTTGACACAAACAGACATGCTTTATCTCACATCTTACTTGTTTTTGCACATCTTACTTGTTTTTGCACATCTTACTTGTCTTGCACATCTGGTTTTGCACTTTTCTTTATTCTATTACACATTTTACTCTTTATTTCTTGTTTTTACCTATATATATATATATATGCTCTTGTGTGGTGTTACTTTTATATAATTTGTATTCTTTGCACTGTCCACTGAGCGGACCTGATTTGACCTACATTTCACTTTTGATTATACCCTGTATAATTTATCATGTGACAAATAAAGAAACCTTGACCTTTACAGTTATAAATGCATTCTGTGTGAATTTGAAACATATTTCCAAAGGAAACCAATTAGACCTTTCCCAAAAAGTTGTAACATGTCTCTAGAACAGACATATGGCAAAATACATATATATATATATATATATATATATATATATATATATATATATATTATATGTATATGTGAGTAATCAAATCCAATAAAACAAGATGCAACCAGAGCATGTGAGCGAAGCGGAGCGGTTCAATATTGCGCTTTGTGTGTGTGCGCTCCGCTCAGTCGTTCACGGCCAAAGCAAACGCTCCGCTAATGTTCCGCTCACGCTCACCGGTAAACCGAATCCCGTTCAGATCACGCGCTCACATTAAATGTCTCCAGTAAGATTAGGCATATTTATTTTTTCCTGTTTATAGTGACATTATTGAATAAATGTCTCAATTAAAGCAGTAGTCCGATTAGAAATGGTTATGTTTCAGAGTGAAATTGTTCATTTAAATTAGGGATGTTAATTAACCTTTAACCAACCAATAATAATTTTGACCCATTAATACAATCATAATACAATACGGTTTAAATTCACTTATTTATTTTTAGTAATTTATAAAAATATTTTAAAAGGTTTGCTGCATGGTTAAAATAAGCTACACGTTTTTTAGAGAGAGCGAGAGAGAAAAAAAACAAAGTAGCCTATAAGTCGCATTTTATTATTTCATTCAGAAATAGCCCAACGCGAATTACAAACATTATAATAAACACTGTAAACATAGCTAGGCTATTTTAGTTCCCCTCACTCCACAACAAATCCTTACAATTAACAGTAGGCAAGAAAATAACAAGAATTAAGCAAAAGAAGCTATAACGACAAACCAAAACTAATTATTTTAGGCTAAAACAAAACTGAAACCAATGTTGGGTCTCTCCTTCAACACAAAATCAAATGTTCCCGTATTCGAGGTATTTAAATGCCAAAATATTATTTACCTTTTATTTATTTATCCTTACAATATCCACATAAAACAAAATGTTTTGCATAACTTCACGGCGGTACGGTGATAACGCTAAACAGCACAGATTTTACTACATATTTAAACAGAGCAGTGTGTTTTTTCCATATGTTTGACCGGTTGTTTTTTATAATGATAATGAACAGGCTGCATTGTGAAGGTAGAATGCTTAAATGAGCGCATGCGCGCTGGAGCAAACACTGGATGTATTCCCCTTCCAACAGCGGAAGCAACTGCTCGGTCATGAAGATAATCGGAATTGTAAAAGGTCTGCTTTTATTTGTGTACATTCAATAAAACAATTATCTTTGCTTTTTTGTAAAATAAGAAAAAAAATAGAATGCATCTTTCTGCCGTCTGCTTTAATTTCGCGCAGCACAATAATGAACAAACTCTGCATACTCTAAAAAACCCTGGGTTCAAAACAAACCAATCTGGGCTGGTAAAAGAGTAAATTTGGGGTTAATTTTACCCAGTACATTTGATTGTTTATTGAACCCATCATTAATGGATGATTTAACTCAGCTAATGGCTTTATTCGTTTCTATTATAATATTCGCTTTTTTTTTCTTTTTTTTACTTTATGCATGAAATAATATTTACAGATTAACTTAAATCCTCTAAACTTCTGTAAAATACTCCAGACGTGATAACTTCCTTTATTTCTAATTTGCTTGTTTTTATAAGCTATAAGCCTACACATTGCCTATTTAATCTCGTTTAACACACATTAGAAGTAAAGATTAAACATTAAACCGATGTAATTCACGAGTAAATCGACCGCTCTGTAATTGTGCTTCCACCGTAACGGCGCTGGCTCTCGCGCCGAGCTGGAGTCGTGTTCGGCGGGAACTGATCACGGATCAGACCGCCGCCCTGCGCTTCACTCATGGACAAAATGTACTGCGATTGCCTTCATAACCTGCCCAAAAACAAACAGTCAACAGCTCTGAGGACATATTTTAAAATTCAAAGAATTTGTGTTCTGTATCTTTATAAATATAATCGTTTATTTTTAAGCATCAGACGCTTCAACATTCAATAAGACAGACGCGAGTGACGTTCGTTTAGTGATTCGCACCGCGAATGTTGCTCTGCAGGTGTGTGATGTAGGCCTAATATGATATGATCATGTGAATCCTCATGTTCTGTTGTTTGCTGCTTTTTGCACATGTGAAATTAATCCCCGAAAAACAGATGCTAGTATTTTTAACGGGTCACAGACACTATTCTTTTTAATTTAATTCAGTTCTTTGTCGGTTAACGGTTAGGAAAAATAACCAAAATGAACATCCCTAATTTAAATGTATAACATTTAAAATCTTAATTTAAAAACGTGTCTTGTTTTGAAGCCACTTGGAACATTTGCGTAAAAAAATAAATAACTGCAAAAGTATAGTTTCCATTAAAACAACGCTTCATATTCAAAACACACACACAAGATGAAAAGCAGATATAGAATTTCACAAAATACTTATCAGGCCCATGAAAGCACACACAAGATGAAATGCACTTGACAAATAATTATTTTGTGGCGTAAATAAAATAAACACTTTCTAAAATTAAAAATAGACCAAAACTGCGGGAAATGCGGTCCATTAAAACGTGTCAATCTTCACAGGATTTTAGAATTTGCTTTTAGAAACATTAGCTTAGACAAACATTGCTTTGCCTATTCCACAGATTCTGGAATTAACAAATTACCAAAGGGCATTTTGTGCAAAGCGAGCAGCGCTGAGTGTATTGAGCGAGCGGAGCGGGATCTTCAGAAAAATGCTCTTGCTCTGAAGGAAATATGATCGCTACTCCCCGCTGTGTGCTCTGCATGCAACATGCATTTTTTTGGCCACCAAGTCCTTATCCTGTTCTGAACTCATCTTCCCTGTTTCTTTAGCACACTATCTGTCTCTATGCCCGGTCTGTTCTGTTCTGCTGCATTCTGATTGGTTCGGATAGCATACTGCATGAGGTTGGGGCAGGGGCGCAGAAAAAATCGAGCTATAAAGCGATTTAGAAATCGCGCAATCTCAAATCGCGATTTTATTTCGATTTCGATTAATCGCACAGCCCTAATGTGTATATATATATGACAAATTAAGAGCTGAATTAACATTGCTTTATATTCTGAAATGTAAAATAAATATTTAATGAAATGAATATAAAGCATCAATTGGTAAATGCACATGTGAGCAGGCATTTTTTGTGTTTTATACATATTATAAGATACAGTAAGAACATGAACAAAGAAAAAGTAAAACAAACTGAAAAATTCAATAAAACAAATATACAACTGAAAAGAAATAAACAGTGCTTTTTTCATGAAGGTCCACTAACATTAATGTTCTGGAAAGAAATAGCTACAAAATAAATCTAAAAGTATTAAAATGTAAATGAACACTGCATAGTTTTCACTGTATGTATTGATAGATTGATGCTTATTAAAGCTATAATGTTATACAGATTAAGAGCTGTGGGTGATTTTCTCTTTCATTTTGTTCTTTGATTAACATTGAAGAAGCGCCAGTTTGTCACTTTAAGACAATATATTGACACACATCAGATTTTCTCCCAACTGTTCTCATCCACTTAAGACATAAACTGTGTTTAAGTGAATATTCTCCAAGCCGGCCATTTTGACATATTTTGTGTGTATCTTATCGACATAGAAAATAAAGTTTATTATTATGGATGCGCCCGAAGCTCAAAGTGTTTTGGTGCGCTCCACACACACACACACACTTCAGCCTGGGGAACAGCGTCTCTCGTGTGGATTGTGCTTTCAACGTCTCTTTATCAAACATGTCCCGCAATTTAGCAACAGTAAAGACGGCATTTTACAACAATCGCCGATTGAGCTGATTCTGACGTTAAGTTTGAGTTTTAGGGAGGAACGAATGTGTGAAGGGAAGAAGAAACGCGGCTATAATGCTTAGAAGCCAAAATCGAAATAAAAAAATACAATTAGCAGCCGCAGCCACAGGCCTAAAGCGTAAGCAGATGTTTGAATGTTTAGTTCTCTCTTCTATCATAATTAAACCGCTTTCATGTTGCGCGCGCTGAAGCTCCTCCGCATGAGCGCGATCTCGCTTCTGAATTGCGAATAGCAAAAATGCATCATAGACAAATGTTTTAATATGAATCTATATAAAAACAGCAGGCGACTCTGGTGAGATAGAATTTGCAAGATAATGTGTATATATAGCAATAATAAATGTATGTGTTTTCTTAATTTCTCCAGTACCGATAGCAGAACCGTTAACGTCAGAGCTTATCGATACTCCGGTTTTTCATAATTTAGCCCCGAGACCGATTAAATACCGGGTTTCGGTACCCATCCCTAGTTATTTGTTGTGTGCCGGGGCACGTGCAATATATTTTTACAGAGTTCTGCATGCAGAGTCTCAATCGGATGTTTTTCCCATTTGGTGAGATCTTGACTTGGGTTTGTCAGTGGACCCCACACCTCACTGCCATAGAGTGCAATGGGCTCAATTACTGATTCTACTATTTTCAGCCAAATTCTAATAGGGATTTCTATAGGACATTGCCGTTTTATGGCGTAGAAGGCCCTGCGTGCTTTATCTCTCAGTTCATTCACAGCATGATTAAAGTTTCACAAAGTTCTTTGTCAGTTATTGGGAAATCTAATGGGTTTTGGTTATCTTTGATTGTTAATTCTAGTTTTTCTAATTGGTTGATTGTTTGATTTTGCTTACAGTTCGTGTCTGTTTGTACTTTATTAAACAATGTTTGAAAATGACTTTCCCATATTTCTCCATTTTGAATGGGCAATTCTTCATGATCAGTTTTTTTCAGATTGTTCCAATTATCCCAAAATTGGTTTGTGTTCACTGACTTCTCGATTATTGTTAGTTGTTTTTGGGTGTATTGTGCTTTTTTGGTTCTGAGTGTATGTTTGTATTGTTTTAGTGTTGCGCAGTAAAGATGACGGATCTCTGCATTATTGGGATCGTTATTTTTCTGATTTGACAATGTTCTCAGGTTTTTGCGAATAGTTTGGCAGGTCTGATCAAACCAATTTTTGTCATTTTTGAGTATTTGATTTTGTCCATTTTTTGTTTTCAATTTGGATAGTTTTGCTGATTTTTCAAATATGTAATTGAAATCTTTTACAGCAAGATTGACCCCTTCATTAGTGTGAGCATAGGTGTTATTTAGGAAGTTATCAGCGCTTGTATTTTTTGGCTGCTAAGTGCTTTCTGATATTCTTCAGCGCTGTTTTCACCCCATCTGTATGGTTTTCTGATGTTGTACAGCTTACTGGGCTTTGTCTTAATGTTATTTTCAGTCTTTTTGAGATATGCAGTGATTTGACTGTGATCAGACAGAGGGGTCAGTTCTCTAACGGTGAATGATCTGAGAGATGAAGGATCTATGTCTGTTATCATATAATCAACTGTGCTATTCCCAAGAGGTGAGCAAAATGTGAATCTCCCTAAAGTGTCCCCTCGTAACCTACCGTTGATGATATACAGACCCAGGCTTCGACAGAGCTGCAGGAGGTCTTTTCCATTCTTGTTTACTGTATGGTCATGGTTATTTCTGTGGATATGGGAGAAAGTGTTGTTAATAACAGTTTGTTGTTGATGTATTTGCTACCTTGTGTGTCGGTGAAGTCCGGCTGTAGTCCTGTTCTTGCGTTCAGGTCCCCGCAGATGAGCACGTTTCCCTGGGCCTGGAAGTGGCTCGTCTCTTCCTCTAATGTGGAGAGCGTGTCTTCGCTGTAGTAGGGGGACTCTGATGGCGGGATGTATATGGCACACAGGAATATATCTTTTCTGGATGAGAGCAGTTCCTTGTGGATTTTAAGCCAGGTGTAGCATTTGCCTTGCTTTACTGTGTTGATGTCAGGGCTCTAGAGTGCGACCTAATTTCTCAAGGGTGCGACTAAAAAAAATCTAAGGGTGCACCTGTGCGACCAGCCGTTCGCGAACAGAAAAAAAAGTATCCGCGACTCTGAGTCTCCCTGTGCTTCTACAACAGACACACATTAGGCTCATATCGTGGTCTAATCAGTGAGATTATCAGTGGTTCACTCTCACCAATCAGAGAGAGTGAAGGGCGGACCCCAAACGTTTGTCTATGATGCATTTTTGCTATTCCGAAATCAGAAGCGCGATCGCGCTCACGTGGAGGAGTTTCAGCACGCGCAACATGAAAGCCCTGTTTATGATAGAAGAGAACTAACCATTAAAACATGCTTACACTTTAGGCCTGTTGCTGTTATATTAAACTAAGTTTATTTAATGGGTTTTTATTTTATTTTGGCTTCTAAGTAGTATAGCCGCCTTTCTTCTAGCACAACTTCCTTCTCTTCACAGCGGCGCGCATTCGTTCCTCCCTGACCAAACCTTAACGTCAGAATCAGATCAATCGTCTGTCGATTGTTGTAAAATGCCGTCATTACAGTTACTAAATTGCTGGACATGTTTGATAATAAAATGTTGAAAGTACAATCCGCACGAGAGACGCTGTTCCCCAGGCTGAAGTGTGTGTGTGTGTGTGTGTGTGTTTGCGCGCGCGTGTATGTGCCTGCGCGGCGCGCTCTAAAACTGACAGGCAAAGTACACTTTGAGCTTCAGACGCGTCCAAACGATCAAATACACACAAAGCATGTAAAAACGGCCGGCTTGGAGAGTATTCACTTAAAGACAGTTTATGTCTTAAAGTGAACGAGAACAGTTGGGAGAAAATTGTGTGTCAATATTTTGTTTTAGTGACAGACTGGTGCTTCATTAATGTTAATCAAAGAACAAAATGCAAAGAGAAAATCACTCACAGCTCTTAATCTGTATAAAGTTGTAGCTTTAATAAGCATTAATCTATCAATATATACAGTGAAAACTATGCAGTGTTCATTTATATTTGATCACTTTCAGATTTCTTTTGTTACTTACCTGAAGATTAATGTTAGTAGACTTTCATGGAAAATTTTAATCACTGTGTTTTTTATTTATTTCATTTGTACATTTGATTTATGGTATGACAAATGGTATATTTGTCAGTTTGTTTACCTTTGTTTCTTTGTTCATGTTCTTACTGTATCTTATGTATATAAAACACTAAAAAAGCCTAATTAAAAATACAGTATGAGCACAGACAGACCAGGTGTTTTCTTTTTCCTCTTTAAATACTTTTTTTTAATAATGTTTAGTGAAATTATTTGGTAGTTTGAGGTGGGATGGGGGCACTGGATTTTTTATAGGTTTAAGGGGAGGGTTTGAGAGGCACTGCACTCGAGCATCCCTTCATTCAGACACAGTGGAAGATCTGATATGAATCAGTGTAGAGGGGTCAAGTCTGGAAGATGAGAGTGTGGTCAGCGGGTTTAGCCAAAGCCAAAGATCAAGAAGGACAAACTACAGGAGTTGGCCATCCGAGGGGCATGTGACCGCAATGGAGGATAGTCCATAAGACATTGAGCCATGAGAGGTTCAGTTTGACGCCCTTAAAACACTTCATTTAGATTTTATTTTTATTTCATTTATCTTGAGATGTTTTAACTTTAAGCACTTTAAGCACCAACACTTTTTACAAGAAGTTACCTTTCTTGTAGAATTGTGCTTCAAATAAAGAACTTTATGTTGACCACATTGTTAGTTAATCGTTTACTAGTCAATATTGCCTATACGAAAATGTGGGTGCACTAACTTCGTGCTGGTGCACCTAAGAAAAAGTTAGGCGCACCAGTGCACCCAGTGCAAAAAGTTAGTCTAGAGCCCTGGATGTGGTTGTGGAGTTTTGATTTGTACCAGATTATTTGTACCAGAGTTTTTGTGATGGTAGGATGATTTCTCTGTAGTTGGGTGGGCAGTGGGTGATTGCGTCTGCCCTGCTCCATGTCTCCTGTAGAATTATAATGTCCATCTCCTTGATGCTCTTCTGGAATTCTGTGTTTAAACTCTTCAGCCCAAATGCTGATGAATTCAAGCCTTGAATGTTCCACATTGATATCGAAAGAGTCATTTCAAGAGTTCAATATATAGAGTTCTTGTTTTCAAAAATAGAGGTAATCCTTTTCTAATGTAATCTAATGTATTTAAAAAATAATGTTGTTGTTGTTGTTTAGTTTTTCTCGTTGTTAGGCAGATGTTTGTTCTCCGATCCTTCCCCCCCCATGAGCGCCTCGACTAAGAAGGAGGCCAGGAATGCAGCAGGACAAGCAGCCGTGGCTGTACTTATTAGAGAGAATGAAAGAAAGAGAATGTCGACTCCTCAGGTACACACACACACACACACACACACACATTGAAGCTCCATTCCTTTTCCCTTTAACACGTCATCTTTGTTGTTCACAGCCTGACCTGCCACCGCCATGCATTGAGGTAAGATTATTATGATTCTGAAGATCATCGAGCTCTTCTATGAGCTCTTTCGTTCAGTAGACTCTTGTTCTCTAAAGTAGAAACAGTCAGTCTGTCTGTAGTTCAGAGTTTAGCTCATCTTGTGATATGATTCACTTTCAGGTCTGCTGCTGTGCAAATGATTCACTTGAGTTTCTGTTTACATTTAATTTCAGATGCAGCAAGAGTGACCTCCCCTCTCCTAAATTTTTTTATATTTCTATTCATTAAATATCTTTTTGACACTGTTTCTAAACTTTCTTTCAATAATGTAAAATTACAAGATTAAATACCCATTTTTGAGTTTGATTATAGAGTTCAGTGATGTCATCGTCCAGCTCAGTTCAGTTTAATTGATTACACAGATTCTAAGTCGGTGATATCGCTGGAGATGAAGTGTTCATAACTAAGCAAGCCAGAGAAACCCAAACTCCATCGGTGACAGAACGGAGAAAAAAAACCTTGGGAGAAACCAGGCTCAGTCGGGGGGCCAGTTCCCCTCCGGCCAGACGAACCAGTAGTTTGTTCCAACTGCAGCAAAGTCAGTGTAAGGCTCCACTGGTTCCAGTGCTCTTTTCCACGGCACGGCACGGTTCACTTTTGGGGGGTTTTCCACTGGGTACAGTACCCGGTACTTTTTTAGTACCACCTCGGCCGAGGTTCCAAGCGATCCGTACCGTTACCCAAACGTGACGAGTAAACTCTACTGATCACTGATTGGCTGGAGAAAATCCTCATTACTGCGTCACTGAACGTGTGACACGAGACCCAACATAGATTTAAATCAGCACCTCCAGCGACGCATCGGACGCAGCTTCTGTATCAACCCAAACATGTCTGTCGAGGAGACGTTTCTCTCAAAGATAGCCGAGGAGCGGATCCAGCGAGAGATTATGAATATAGTTTTTGCACTTTGTATATTTTTAGAGTACGTTTTCTGTTTATATTTTTACCTTTTGTATCTGTGTTTTGCTTCAATTAAAAACAATCTGATCGAATATGTGTACATCCAGACTATATTAAATATGTATTGTTGTGTGAGCATGTAATTAATCTCTTGATAAAGACTAATGATTAATGCCACAAAGTATGTTAATATCAGGAGCATCGGTGTATATATAGGTTTTGTAGCCATAGACTCATGCATGCTTTGTACTTTCATAAAAAAAATATTTTTTTTATATCTGAGAAACTAATGGTTATTAAAATCTGTTTTTGAACGGAGCAGGCTATTAATAATCATAAGCATGTTCTAAACATACTTAGACTCGTAGCATTCATCATGATACAGTGTATATTACTTTTATTGTTTTATATAGAGCATGAAAACATCATTGACCATTTAACTATATTTAATTGCGTATGGTATTCACAATGTTTGACTCTTTCAAACAATGTAGTCAGGAATTATAGTTTTGGGAAACCCAATCATGATTTTGTAGTCATATAGCCTGATATTATTCTGTAGTCATAGACTCAAGCATGCTTTGTACTATAAAAGGATATTTTATATCTGAGAAATGAATTATTGTTGTTTAGCATGCTATATTATATATTTGTGAACCGAGTATGAACATTGTGTTGCTTTCATACAGATTACTTCATCACAGAATATTTGTTTTCGAAAAAAGGATATATATTTACAAACAGGCAGTAAACAGGAATTAAATTACACCTATAAACTTTATATTATGAAAACTTTATTAACAGCCTTTAAATAAATATTTATGCATTGTAAGGTCGTTTAAATAAAAAGAACCCCTCCTGCCACACACACTTGGTTTCTCCCATTTCCCATGATGCCCCACGGCACGGGTATAAAAGCTCATTGCTAGGACACGCCGGGTTCTTACGAGGATCCAACAAGATGGCGGCCAGCTGAGGTGAGTGAGTGCTGCTTGGAAACAGCGCCTAGATTTATGTGTTATAAAGATGGTCAAATGTAACTTTTTCCTCTCTAGTTGTGTTAGAATAATCGTGTGGTTTACTGTGTTTGTGTTCAGTACTCGAAGGGTCTGCTGGGGCCATCTAGTGGTCATAAAAATTAACAACACCTTCCAAAGTGCCCTGATTAATTACAGCTGCTGGTTCTCATCTGGTTCTTTGTTTTAATTTATTGTATAATGGTCATTGTCAAAGTCATTCATTTGTGTCGGTGTAATGCCATTCAAATAATTAAAATAAATCAAACAAACTCTTGAATTAAATCTGTGATCTGTCAATGTTAACTCTCAGTCCTTGCACTCATGTGCAAAAGTTCATTAATTAGTATAAATGCTAACGCAAAATAGTGTTATAGGGATGGCTCGGTACACGTACCGGTACCGTTGGGTTCTTGGACAAAGTCCAAATGGAAGTGACTATTATCATTATTTCCTCATTATCATCAGCTGGCGTGTTCAACGCAGCATGGGCTCCGTCAGCAGATTCGCCGTTTTAATGTTTTTTTATTGTTGTTAGCATAACATACATTTAAGTTTTTAAAATATGATGATCTATAAAAACTATATGAATAAAAACGTTAAAATATCAAATGTAATGTTAGGCGAATCTGCTGACGCACACGTGCTGCGTTGAACACGCCAGCTGATGATAATGAGGTAAATAGATCGCTCCTTGTTAAGTGTGTTTCAAACGAATACATAATGACACGCACGTGCCCTGCTCACTTGTTCAATAAACCTGATCGAACAGATTCATATTTCAGAGATGACCGGGCTTTCTGCAGAAATGTTGAAAGTTGATGATTTGCTCTGTTTTTAAATTGAGACCTTCATGTGTGTGTTAGTTTGTGTGCGTGCGTGTGTGTGTGTGTGTGTGTGTGTGTGTGTGTGTATTTTTACGTCATAAAGATTTGCATGCGTATGGTAAGATTTGTGAAAGTGTACATAAGACTGTAAACATAAATTTAATTTGCAAGCGCATGAGAAGCGTTGTAACGTTGTAAAGGAACGTTCTTGCTGCCGGAATGATACTTTTATCGTACACATGCAGTAAAAATACATAAATACCTACTTAATTAAAACATGATATTTTATAAGTCGTGTTCCTGTAGGCTAGACTCCCGTGTGTTCAAACTGAATTACGAGCTTGTGTTAACGTTATTTGGTTTGGTTTTGCAAATTGAAATTGTATAATCTGCTTAAATGTTAAACTTTATAATTTTAATGAGGTTATGTGAAAATTCTCAACATTATGGTATCAGAGTGCTACATTTTGTAAATCCTTTTTTTGCTATGCCAATAAAGCTACTTAAATCTGAATTTGTCCATTTTTCAAACCATGTCTCTGTTTATGGTTTTTAACACTCAATTGTATTTTTTGAAATGTCAGCATTGATTCTGATAACTTTCATGTGACCGATCAAGCTATTATATGAATGCAATATAATACTAATGCAAAAACTGATAAATATGTATTTAATCATGTCTAAATATATATCCAAATTCAAGTAACTAATTATGTGGGAATCCAAAGTTCCCAGCCACACAGCCATGTTTGTGTTTATATATAGAGAGCTAAACAGTCATCTAGTGGTTACACGATGGTATTACAGAAGATAAATAGTGATTCAGTTAGAGAAATATTTTAGTAATATTTTGCAAAGTCCCCTTAAATTACAACATGTTAAAGAAAACAAATATTACTGTTGCTTCTGTTGGTTCAATTATTATTGAACCAATTTTTTGTTAAAACATTTAACCATCCCTGATCAGTAGACAGGTGAAATAATGCATGTATTAGGCTAGTGCAGATATACTAGGCCTTCTTTAATTATCATTACAATTATAATATTAAAATAAACTAAATATATCATATAGCCTGTTTAGCAGGAGAAGGATACTACACAGCTTGTAATTCAGTTTGAACACACGGGAGTCTAGCCTAAAGGAACACGACTTATAAAATATCATGTTTTAATTAAGTTGGTATTTATGTATTTTTACTGCATGTGTACGATAAAAGTATCATTCTGGCAGCAAGAATGTTCCCGAACTAAATGAAGATAAATGTCTCAACCGTCACAATCCTAGTTTGCACTAAGTCAAGCAGTGTTTCCTTGCAGTGTCTTATCTGAATGATTTTAAACACCGATTAATAATTTACTCCATAGTTATTTTTAAACTAGCCTATATTTCTCTTTATGAATATTTCTCTTAATGAATAACTAGCACTCTTTAATGCCATTTAAAACATTAGCTATCAGTGTGTATTTGTAACTCCAACTCCTTTGTAAAAAAATTACCTCTAAATATAAATTGAGGTGAAAGCGGTTCAGACGACAAAGTTTGGAAATTATATGCATTATGTAAATAAGAAATAATGTGAAAATTCAAATAAAAATTAGGCTACAGGTTCAAATCTAGAACGAATGTGAAATGTTAGTTACTGCAGCAGAGTTTACTCCAATGCTGTGATATATTTCTGAGTGAAATGGCTTTTGAACATTAAAAAAAAAGCTATCCATCCATTAGGTGTTGACATGAATATGAAAGTATGCATTGCATGTGACTTCTGTTATCCTTCCTCCAATATGTATAATTTCGAGCAAGTATTAAATCTTTTAAGCTGACTGTGTTTGTTCCTCTTCTTCAGCAGAGTCCTCCTGCTCGGTGGGAGAGGCATAAGGGAGGCATGATGAGTAAGGGGGATGAGAGAAGGGTATTAAGGACAGGGGGAAGAAAGTTTGGGTGGTTAAGTCGAGATGGGTCGCTCTCCTTTCCCTCTTCCATCTATTTCCTCGCCATTCTATCAGTCTCTCATCTCTCAGACTCTGACTCCCGATTCTTCTGCTCATTTGGTTGCTTCACTTCATCTGAAAACCGATGGAAAGCTTCAGCACCAATTGAAGGTGAGGAAGATTGTGAAGTATTAACAACAATGGGTCTTATTCACCAAGCATGCGTATGCACAAATTTGTGTTATTTTACATCAAGGTGTATGCCGTCCATGCCTCCAAACTTTCTTATTTGTTTTGCTAATAAATGTTCTGTTTCATAATTGTTCCTCATTATTTACATATTTTGTGTTCAAACTAAATTATTTTATATTGGGAATATAGCATGGTGTATTTTTATTCATTTAGTTAATAAAAGTTGTATTGTTGTTGCTTGAAAGGGAAACTCGAACAAAATAAAAAACAACAACAGTTTGACGTTGAATTGCTGCAAATTAAAACGTGAAAGTAAAACACGCACTGTGCTTACAGGCTGTTTAAAACTGAAGGAAACGTGGTAAACCCAAAACGACTCTGCCCCCCCACCACGGTGATAGATAGATAGATAGAAACTTTATTGTCATTATAATATAATGAAATTAGTTTAGTAACTCTCTGAACCAACAGCGTAATAACATTAAAGTACATAATGCAGTGCAAAAAGACAAACATTAAATAGTAAAGTGTTCAGTGCACTTGAAGCAGGTAGACAACTTAAGTTCCGTTGCAGTCTTCAGTTTCCCACAACTGTGTCCGTGCATGTAAACGAAGGAGGTGTAATACAGACTACGGCTCTGGGGATAAAACTGTTCCTCCGTCTGTTTGTGCGTGTTCTAATTGCCCTGTATCTCTTTCGATGGAAGGGCTCAAACAGTCTGTTGCCGGGATGAGTTGAATCCTTGATAATGTTGCTAGCCTTCTTATAAAGGCGGCTCGCATAGATGCTGTCCAGGTCAGGGAGCTTGGTTCCCACAATTCTCTGTGCACTCTTAACTATCCGTGCAAGATCTCTTTGGTTCTGTATAGTGCAGCTGGTATACCACACAGTAATACAATGGCAGAGAATGCTTTCTATTATACTCCTGTAAAAGTTGACTAAAAGCTGAGATGGTACATTGGCTTTCTTGAGCTTTCTCAGTAAGAAAAGCCTCTGCTGAGCCTTCACTAAGCAATGAGTGTCAACAGTCAATGTTAGGTCATTTGTTATATACAGACAGAGGAATTTGTTGTTAACATTTTCAACTTCCCCTCCATGTATGTGGAGGGGGGGAGGAGTCATTTTTTCTGGTTCTCCTGTAATCTACAATGATTTCCTTAGTTTTAGTGGTATTCAGGACCAAGTCGTTATCCGAACACCACATGACTAGATGTTGAACCTCTTCTTTATAGTGTGTCTCGTCGTTTCCCGATATCAAACCCACTACAGTGTCATCGGCAAACTTCACCATAGAATTAGAGGAGTAGATGGGTGTACAGTCATGTGTAAATAGGGTGAAAAGGGCTGGACTGAGGACGCAACACTGCGGTACGCCGGTATTCAGGGTAAGAGTAGAAGAAATATATTCACCCACCCTGACATTCTGTGGTCTGTTTGTGAGAAAGTCCAGAATCCATGAACAGAGTTTGGTGGTTAATCCCAGGTTCCTGAGCTTATTCACCAGTTTATGAGGCACTACTGTATTAAACGCAGAACTAAAGTCCACAAATAACATCCTAACATGTGTCAGGATGCTCCAGATAAGACAGGCTTGTATGAAGTGCAATCGAGATTGCGTCCTCCGTTGATCTGTTCCTACAGTAGGCAAACTATTGGCTGTCTAGATCAGTGGGGATATTGGCTTTGATGTGAAATAAGACGAGCTTTTTAAAGCACTTCATAATAATTGGTGTCAGGGCAATGGGACGATAATCATTGAGATATCTGACTGCTTGCTTTTTGGGTACAGGGACAATAGTGGTAGCTTTAAGACACGTGGGGACTACAGCCTGCTGCAATGACAGGTTAAAAATGTTTGTAAAAACTCCTGCTAATCGGTCAGCACATGACTTCAATATACGACCCGACACCATATCTGGTCTTGATGCTTTGGTGATGTCAATTCTTTTCAGGGTGGATTTCACCTGATGACCAGTACCGGCTCCTCCCTGTGTGGTGGTACTATCTGAGTTTCTAGTCTGCCGGTATGATTATCAAAGCGTGCAAAGAACCGGTTCAAGGTGTCAGGAAATGTAGCATCATAGCATGTCAGTGCAGCGCTGCTCTTGTAGTCCGTTATGGCTTTTATACCTCTCCACGTGCTGCAGAGGTTGTTGTTTTTAAAATGGCCCTCTGTACGCTGAAGAGGGATCTGTTCTTGACTTCTTTAATGCCCATCCTCGGTTCTCTTGGGCATTACTGTAGGCCAGCTTGTCCCTGTCCTGTAGGCGGCATTCCTCGCCCGAGTAAAGCCGCATACGATCCCGTTAAACCATGGCTTTTGGTTTGGGAACACCATAATGGTCTTAGTGGTTAGCACAGTGTCGGTGCAGAAGGCTATATAGGCCAAAACGGATGAACTATACTCCTCCAGGTCAGTGCTCTGTGCAAACAATTCCCAGTCTGTATTCTCAAAGCAGTCCTGCAGCTGTGAAATCGCCTCATCGCTCCAGACTTGGACCGTTTTAACACCTGGTTGTGTTCTGCAAATAAGAGGTCTATAGGAAGGAATCATTTCTATTGAAATATGATCAGATAAGCCAAGGTGTGGAGATAGAGTAGCTTTATAAGCTCCTGGGATATTAGTATACACTTGGTCAAGTATATTCTTGTCTCTGGTTGGAAAATGTACATTAGTATGTTATTTGGGCATTACAGTTTTTAAGTCTGTGCGATTGAAGTCTCCTGCTATAATCACAGCTCCTTCTGGGTATGCATTCATTTGACTGTTAATGATGTTATGCAGCTCCTCTAGAGCCATCTTAGCATTAGCCCGTGGTGGAATATAAACACCGTGATAAGAATAGTTGTGAACTCTCTTGGCACATAAAAAGGTCTGCATTTTAAAATCAGATATTCAATATCAGGAGAGCAATGCGTCTTAATTATGTCCGTAGATGTACACCAGGCGTTACTGACATATATGCACACTCCCCCACCTTTACTCTTACCGGAGTCAGCAGTTCTATCTGCCTGGTAAACGATGCGGCTAGGGATGGGTATCGTTAAGGTTTTAACGGTATTACTACTCTTATCGATACTGCTTATCGATCCGGTACTTTACGGTAAAGTACTTTAAAAAGCAATAATAAATGTATGTGTGTTTTCTTAATTTCTCCAGTACCGATAACAGAACCGTTAACGTCAGAGCTTATCGATACTCCGGTCTTTTATAATTTAGCCCCGAGATCGATTAAATACCGGGTTTCGGTACCCATCCCTAGGTGCGGCCCTGTATTTCGATGTCGGCGTCCGAGACAGCACTATCCAGCCAAGTCTCTGTGATTACCATTACCCAGCTATCCATGCAGTTAGAGGTAATCCTTAGTCGTATTTCGTCCATCTTATTGACGAGTGACCGAGAGTTTGTGAGAAAGAGACTCGGCAGTGTTGGCCTGTGGATTAGGCAAGGCAAGTTTATTTGTATAGCACATTTCATACACAGTGGTAATTCAAAGTGCTTTACATAAAAGAAAGTGAAATAATCATTCACAGCAATAAAAACAAGGAGTTAAAAATAATAAAATAAGGAAATTTTAAAATGATATAGAAATTGATTTAAAATGAAATTTAAAACAGTTAAAGAGAAAAGGATTATACATAAAATAATGCAGTCAGTTCGGACGTAGCACAGCGCTCATTCAACAAATGCACAGCTAAATAGATGAGTTTTGAGACCGGATTTAAATGTGGCTAATGTTTTAGCACATTTGATCTCTTCTGGAAGCTGGTTCCAGCTGCGGGCGGCATAATAGCTAAGCGGACTCCCTTGTTTTGTGTGAACCCTTGGTATTTCTAACTGACTCGATCCTAATGATCTGAGTGGTCTGTTAGGTTTATATTCAGTGAGCATATCTGCCATATATTTAGGTCCTAGACCATTGAGTGACTTATAAAGGAGTACTTTAAAATCAATCCTAAATGTAACTGGAAGCCAGTGTAAGGACCTGAGGACTGGTGTGATATGCTCAGATTTTCTGGTTCTAGTCAGAATCCTGGCAGCAGCGTTCTGGATGAGCTGCAGCTGTCTAATGCTCTTCTTTGGAAGGAGACCATTACAATAATCCACCCTGCTGGTGATAAAGGCATGAACAAGTTTCTCCAAGTCTTGACTGGAAACAAAACATCTAATTCTTGCAATGTTTTTGAGATGATAGTATGCTGATTTAGTTACTGCTTTGACATGACTGCTAAAGCTAAGGTCTGTCTCCAGAATCACCCCAAGATTTCTGACTTGATTTTTAGTTGTTTGACCCTAGAGTCAAGGTATGCATTTACCTTGAGAACTTCATCTTTGTTTCCAAATGCAATGACTTCAGTTTTCTCCTTGTTTAACTGAAGAAAGTTTTGGCACATCAACTGTTAATTTCACCAATGCATTGGCAGAGGGAGTCAATGGGGCTATAGTCATTTGGAGATAAGGCTAGGTAGATCTGGGTATCATCAGCATAGCTGTGATAGGCAATTTGGTTCTTCCTCATTATCTGACTTAGTGGGAGCATATACAGGCTAAACAAGAGCGGTGCAAGAATAGAGCCTTGTGGGACTCCGCATGTCATGGGCGTCCACTTAGACTTATGCTCTCCTATACTCACATAATAACCTCTCCTTCTAAGTATGACCTGAACCATTTGAGTGCCATCCCAGAAAGCCCGACCCAGTTTTCCAGTCTCTCTAGAAGTATGTTATGATCGACAGTGTCAAGCAGCACTAAGATCTAGTAGTACCAGCACTGATATTTTGCCAGAATCAGAATTAAAGCGAATATCATTTATTATCTTAATGAGTGCTGTCTCTGTGCTGTGATGCACGCGGAAACCAGATTGAAAATTATCCAGGTATCCATTTGAGTTTAAGTAGTTGTTCAGCTGATTAAAAACTACCTTTTCAATAATCTTACCTATGAAAGGAAGATTTGATATTGGTCTATAGTTGCTCAACACAGTGTTATCAAGATTGCGCTTTTTCAGAAGGGGTTTAACAACTGCAGTTTTCAGGGAGTTTGGAAAAGTCCCAGAAAGAAGTGAGGTGTTTACCACTTCTAAGAGATCTGCTTCTAAACAGTTAAGCACACTTTTGAAAAAAAGATGTGGGAAGTGTGTCAAGATAGCAGGTTGACGATTTAAGATGCTGTACTATTTCTTCCAAAATTTTGCTATCAATTGTTTTAAAAACAGACATAGTCACTTCTTTTTGAGATTGCTGTCGAATCTGTGTGACCTCTGTATTACAGGAAGATGTGCCAATCTCCTTCCTGATATTACTGATCTTCTCTGAAAAGAAGGAAGCAAACTCATTGCATTTGCTGTCAGAGAGCATTTCACTGGGAATCTGACTTAGGGGGTTTGTCAGTCTCTCAACAGTAGCAAAAAGAGTGCAAGTGTTTAAGTTACGGTTTATAAGGTTTGAGAAGAAGGTTTGAGAAGGATTAGCCTGTAGCCTAGCTCGAACGCCAGTTCTCTTACCACGCTTCTGCTTTCTTTCCCTCGCCGTCTCCGAAGCCTCACTGGTGGGGTGATGATCGCATCGCTACCGCTGAGCCTTTTAGGTTGCAGGATCTCCAGAGGAATAGAGTTTGGGTTTCCTATGGTATAATCCTGACATCGATTCCCGATCTTAAGCAGTCTTGCTCGTAAAGCGTGGGCGATGACTGAGTGCATGAGAAAGTAAACTTAACCCAGTTAACAAAACAAAAACACAGCTGTATGTCCGAGAGCTCCGAGCCGCTGCGTCTGCACACGCCGCCATCTCGGTTATTATAATAATCATCATTATCAATTAACTGCTGGGAAAATATCCTCACCGTCACAACCCTAGTTTGCACTAAGTCAAGCAGTGTTTCCTTGCAGTGTCTTATCTGAACGACTTTGAAAAAAATTACCTCTAAATATAAATTGAGGTGAAAGAGGTTCAGACGACAAAGTTTGGAAATTATATGCATTATGTAAATAAGAAATAATGTGAAAATTCAAATAAAAATTAGGCTACAGGTTCAAATCTAGAACGAATGTGAAATGTTAGTTACTGCAGCAGAGTTTACTCCAATGCTGTGATATATTTCTGAGTGAAATGGCTTTTGAACACGAAAAAAAAAAAGCTATCCATCCATTAGGTGTTGACATGAATATGAAAGTATGCATTGCATGTGACTTCTGTTATCCTTCCTCCAATATGTATAATTTCGAGCAAGTATTAAATCTTTTAAGCTGACTGTTTGTTCCTCTTCTTCAGCAGAGTCCTCCTGCTCGGTGGGAGAGGCATAAGGGAGGCATGATGAGTAAGGGGGATGAGAGAAGGGTATTAAGGACAGGGGGAAGAAAGTTTGGGTGGTTAAGTCGAGATGGGTCGCTCTCCTTTCCCTCTTCCATCTATTTCCTCGCCATTCTATCAGTCTCTCATCTCTCAGACTCTGACTCCGGATTCTTCTGCTCATTTGGTTGCTTCACTTCATCTGAAAACCGTGGAAAGCTTCAGCACCAATTGAAGGTGAGGAAGATTGTGAAGTATTAACAACAATGGGTCTTATTCACCAAGCATGCGTATGCACAAATTTGTGTTATTTTACATCAAGGTGTATGCCGTCCATGCCTCCAAACTTTCTTATTTGTTTTGCTAATGTTCGGTTTCATAATTGTTCCTCATTATTTACATATTTTTTGTGTTCAAACTAAATTATTTTATATTGGGAATATAGCATGGTGTATTTTTATTCATTTAGTTAATAAAAGTTGTATTGTTGTTGCTTGAAAGGGAAACTCGAACAAAATAAAAAACAACAACAGTTTGACGTTGAATTGCTGCAAATTAAAACGTGAAAGTAAAACACGCACTGTGCTTACAGGCTGTTTAAAACTGAAGGAAACGAGGGAAAACGCAAACGACTCTGCCCCCCCACCACGGTGATAGATAGATAGATAGAAACTTTATTGTCATTATAATATAATGAAATTAGTTTAGTAACTCTCTGAACCAACAGCGTAATAACATTAAAGTACATAATGCAGTGCAAAAAGACAAACATTAAATAGTAAAGTGTTCAGTGCACTTGAAGCAGGTAGACAACTTAAGTTCCGTTGCAGTCTTCAGTTTCCCACAACTGTGTCCGTGCATGTAAACGAAGGAGGTGTAATACAGACTACGGCTCTGGGGATAAAACTGTTCCTCCGTCTGTTTGTGCGTGTTCTAATTGCCCTGTATCTCTTTCCCGATGGAAGGGGCTCAAACAGTCTGTGGCCGGGATGAGTTGAATCCTTGATAATGTTGCTAGCCTTCTTATAAAGGCGGCTCGCATAGATGCTGTCCAGGTCAGGGAGCTTGGTTCCCACAATTATCTGTGCACTCTTAACTATCCGTGCAAGATCTCTTTGGTTCTGTATAGTGCAGCTGGTATACCACACAGTAATACAATGGCAGAGAATGCTTTCTATTATACTCCTGTAAAAGTTGACTAAAAGCTGAGATGGTACATTGGCTTTCTTGAGCTTTCTCAGTAAGAAAAGCCTCTGCTGAGCCTTCACTAAGCAATGAGTGTCAACAGTCAATGTTAGGTCATTTGTGATATACAGACCAAGGAATTTGTTGTTAACATTTTCAACTTCCCCTCCATGTCTGTGGAGGGGGGGAGGAGTCATTTTTCTGGTTCTCCTGTAATCTACAATGATTTCCTTAGTTTTAGTGGTATTCAGGACCAAGTCGTTATCCGAACACCACATGACTAGATGTTGAACCTCTTCTTTATAGTGTGTCTCGTCGTTTCCCGATATCAAACCCACTACAGTGTCATCGGCAAACTTCACCATAGAATTAGAGGAGTAGATGGGTGTACAGTCATGTGTAAATAGGGTGAAAAGGGCTGGACTGAGGACGCAACACTGCGGTACGCCGGTATTCAGGGTAAGAGTAGAAGAAATATATTCACCCACCCTGACATTCTGTGGTCTGTTTGTGAGAAAGTCCAGAATCCATGAACAGAGTTTGGTGGTTAATCCCAGGTTCCTGAGCTTATTCACCAGTTTATGAGGCACTACTGTATTAAACGCAGAACTAAAGTCCACAAATAACATCCTAACATGTGTCAGGATGCTCCAGATAAGACAGGCTTGTATGAAGTGCAATTGAGATTGCGTCCTCCGTTGATCTGTTCCTACAGTAGGCAAACTATTGGCTGTCTAGATCAGTGGGGATATTGGCTTTGATGTGAAATAAGACGAGCTTTTTAAAGCACTTCATAATAATTGGTGTCAGGGCAATGGGACGATAATCATTGAGATATCTGACTGCTTGCTTTTTGGGTACAGGGACAATAGTGGTAGCTTTAAGACACGTGGGGACTACAGCCTGCTGCAATGACAGGTTAAAAATGTTTGTAAAAACTCCTGCTAATCGGTCAGCACATGACTTCAATATACGCCCCGACACCATATCTGGTCTTGATGCTTTGGTGATGTCAATTCTTTTCAGGGTGATTTCACCTGATGACCAGTACCGGCTCCTCCCTGTGTGGTGGTACTATCTGAGTTTCTAGTCTGCCGGTATGATTATCAAAGCGTGCAAAGAACCGGTTCAAGGTGTCAGGAAGTGTAGCATCATAGCATGTCAGTGCAGCGCTGCTCTTGTAGTCCGTTATGGCTTTTATACCTCTCCACGTGCTGCAGAGGTTGTTGTTTTTAAAATGGCCCTCTGTACGCTGAAGAGGGATCTGTTCTTGACTTCTTTAATGCCCATCCTCGGTTCTCTTCGGCATTACTGTAGGCCAGCTTGTCCCTGTCCTGTAGCGGCATTCCTCGCCCGAGTAAAGCCCGCACGATCCCGTTAAACCATGGCTTTTGGTTTGGGAACACCATAATGGTCTTAGTGGTTAGCACAGTGTCGGTGCAGAAGGCTATATAGGCCAAAACGGATGAACTATACTCCTCCAGGTCAGTGCTCTGTGCAAACAATTCCCAGTCTGTATTCTCAAAGCAGTCCTGCAGCTGTGAAATCGCCTCATCGCTCCAGACTTGGACCGTTTTAACACCTGGTTGTGTTCTGCAAATAAGAGGTCTATAGGAAGGAATCATTTCTATTGAAATATGATCAGATAAGCCAAGGTGTGGAGATAGAGTAGCTTTATAAGCTCCTGGGATATTAGTATACACTTGGTCAAGTATATTCTTGTCTCTGGTTGGAAAATGTACATTAGTATGTTATTTGGGCATTACAGTTTTTAAGTCTGTGCGATTGAAGTCTCCTGCTATAATCACAGCTCCTTCTGGGTATGCATTCATTTGACTGTTAATGATGTTATGCAGCTCCTCTAGAGCCATCTTAGCATTAGCCCGTGGTGGAATATAAACACCCGTGATAAGAATAGTTGTGAACTCTCTTGGCACATAAAAAGGTCTGCATTTTAAAATCAGATATTCAATATCAGGAGATCAATGCGTCTTAATTATGTCCGTAGATGTACACCAGGCGTTACTGACATATATGCACACTCCCCCACCTTTACTCTTACCGGAGTCAGCAGTTCTATCTGCCTGGTAAACGATGCGGCTAGGGATGGGTATCGTTAAGGTTTTAACGGTATTACTACTCTTATCGATACTGCTTATCGATCCGGTACTTTACGGTATTCTTATCGGTACTTTTTGTTATTTATATATATATATATATACATACATATACATACATGCATACATACATACACATATATGTATGAAATATATATTTCTATGATAGATTAGCAGCTTAATTAACATGGCTTTATATTCTGAAATGTTAAATAAATATAAAACATCAATTTGTAAATGCACCAGTTTGCAGGCATTTTTTGTGTTTTATGTACATAAGATAAGAGAGTAAGAACATGAACAAAGAAACAGTTAAACAAACTGACAAATATACCATAAAACAAATGTAAAAAAAAAAAAATAACAGTGCTTTCATTTATCTATGACGGTCTACTAACATTAATGTTCAGGTAAATAATAGCTACAAAATAAATCTAAAAGTGATCAAATATAAATGAACACTGCATAGTTTTCACTGTATATATTGATAGATTAATGCTTATTAAAGCTATTACTTTATTCAGATTAAGAGCTGTGAGTGATTTTTCTCTTTGTTTTGTTCTTTGATTAACATTATTGAAGCACCAGTCTGTCACTAAAACAAAATATTGACACACAATTTTCTCCCAACTGTTCTCGTTCACTTTGCGATATAAATTGTTTTAAGTAAATACTCTTTCCAAGCCGTCCATTTTTACATATTGTGTGTGTATTTGATCGTTTGGACGCGCCTGAAGCTCAAAGTGTACTTTGCTTGTCTGTTTTGGAGCGCGCACACACACTTCAGCTTGAGGAACAGCGTCTCTCGTGTGGATTGTACTTTCAACGTTTTATTATCAAACATGTCCAGCAATTTAGTAACTGTAAAGACGGCATTTTACAACAATCGACAGACGATTGATCTGATTTTGACGTTAAGGTTTGGTCAGGGAGGAACGAATGCGCGCCGCTGTGAAGAGAAGGACGTTGTGCTAGAAGAAACACGGCTATAATCTTTAGAAGTAAAGAAAAAACATTAAATAAACTTAGTTTAACATAACAGCCACAGGCCTAAAGTGTAAGCATGTTTTAATGGTTAGTTCTCTTATCATAAACGGGGCTTTCATGTTGTGCGTGGTGAACGCGATCTCGCTTCTGATTTGGGAATAGCGAAAATACATCATAGACAAGAGTTTGAATATTATTGCATATAAAAACAGCTGGTGACTCTGGCGGGATAGAATTTGCAAGATAATGTGTGTGTGTATATATATATATATATATATATATATATATGTATATATAAATATATATAGCAATAATAAATGTATGTGTGTTTTCTTAATTTCTCCAGTACCGATAACAGAACCGTTAACGTCAGAGCTTATCGATACTCCGGTCTTTTATAATTTAGCCCCGAGACCGATTAAATACGGGTTTACCCATCCCTAGGTACAATATCCCTGTATTTCGATGGCGTCCGAGATTGCACTATCCAGCCAAGTCTCTGTGATTACCATTACACAGCTATCCATGCAGTGAGAGGTAATCATTAGTTGTATTCGTCTATCTTATTGGCCAAGTGACCGAGAGTTTGTGAGAAAGAGACTCGGCAGTGTTGGCCTGTGTGGATTAGGCAAGGCAAGTTTATTTGTATAGCACATTTCATACACAGTGGTAATTCAAAGTGCTTTACATAAAAGAAAGTGAAATAATCATTCACAGCAATAAAAACAAGGAGTTAAAATAATAAAATAAGGAAATTTTAAAATGATATAGAAATTGATTTAAAATGAAATTTAAAACAGTTAAAGAGAAAAGGATTATACATAAAATAATGCAGTCAGTTCGGACGTAGCACAGCGCTCATTCAACAAATGCACAGCTAAATAGATGAGTTTTGAGACCGGATTTAAATGTGGCTAATGTTTTAGCACATTTGATCTCTTCTGGAAGCTGGTTCCAGCTGCGGGCGGCATAATAGCTAAAAGCGGACTCCCCTTGTTTTGTGTGAACCCTTGGTATTTCTAACTGACTCGATCCTAATGATCTGAGTGGTCTGTTAGGTTTATATTCAGTGAGCATATCTGCCATATATTTAGGTCCTAGACCATTGAGTGACTTATAAAGGAGTAAAAGTACTTTAAAATCAATCCTAAATGTAACTGGAAGCCAGTGTAAGGACCTGAGGACTGGTGTGATATGCTCAGATTTTCTGGTTCTAGTCAGAATCCTGGCAGCAGCGTTCTGGATGAGCTGCAGCTGTCTAATGCTCTTCTTTGGAAGGAGACCATTACAATAATCCACCCTGCTGGTGATAAAGGCATGAACAAGTTTCTCCAAGTCTTGACTGGAAACAAAACATCTAATTCTTGCAATGTTTTTGAGATGATAGTATGCTGATTTAGTTACTGCTTTGACATGACTGCTAAAGCTAAGGTCTGTCTCCAGAATCACCCCAAGATTTCTGACTTGATTTTTAGTTGTTTGACCCTAGAGTCAAGGTATGCATTTACCTTGAGAACTTCATCTTTGTTTCCAAATGCAATGACTTCAGTTTTCTCCTTGTTTAACTGAAGAAAGTTTTGGCACATCCAACTGTTAATTTCACCAATGCATTGGCAGAGGGAGTCAATGGGGCTATAGTCATTTGGAGATAAGGCTAGGTAGATCTGGGTATCATCAGCATAGCTGTGATAGGCAATTTGGTTCTTCCTCATTATCTGACTTAGTGGGAGCATATACAGGCTAAACAAGAGCGGTGCAAGAATAGAGCCTTGTGGGACTGCATGTCATGGACGTCCACTTAGACTTATGCTCTCCTATACTCACATAATAACCTCTCCCTTCTAAGTATGACCTGAACCATTTGAGTGCCATCCCAGAAAGCCCGACCCAGTTTTCCAGTCTCTCTAGAAGTATGTTATGATCGACAGTGTCAAACGCACTAAGATCTAGTAGTACCAGCACTGATATTTTGCCAGAATCAGAATTAAAGCGAATATCATTTATTATCTTAATGAGTGCTGTCTCTGTGCTGTGATGCACGCGGAAACCAGATTGAAAATTATCCAGGTATCCATTTGAGTTTAAGTAGTTGTTCAGCTGATTAAAAACTACCTTTTCAATAATCTTACCTATGAAAGGAAGATTTGATATTGGTCTATAGTTGCTCAACACAGTGTTATCAAGATTGCGCTTTTTCAGAAGGGGTTTAACAACTGCAGTTTTCAGGGAGTTTGGAAAAGTCCCAGAAAGAAGTGAGGTGTTTACCACTTCTAAGAGATCTGCTTCTAAACAGTTAAGCACACTTTTGAAAAAAAGATGTGGGAAGTGTGTCAAGATAGCAGGTTGACGATTTAAGATGCTGTACTATTTCTTCCAAAATTTTGCTATCAATTGTTTTAAAAACAGACATAGTCACTTCTTTTGAGATTGCTGTCGAATCTGTGTGACCTCTGTATTACAGGAAGATGTGCCAATCTCCTTCCTGATATTACTGATCTTCTCTGAAAAGAAGGAAGCAAACTCATTGCATTTGCTGTCAGAGAGCATTTCACTGGGAATCTGACTTAGGGGGTTTGTCAGTCTCTCAACAGTAGCAAAAAGAGTGCAAGTGTTTAAGTTACGGTTTATAAGGTTTGAGAAGAAGGTTTGAGAAGGATTAGCCTGTAGCCTAGCTCGAACGCCAGTTCTCTTACCACGCTTCTGCTTTCTTTCCCTACGCCGTCTCCGAAGCCTCACTGGTGGGGTGATGATCGCACCGCTACCGCTGAGCCTTTTAGGTTGCAGGATCTCCAGAGGAATAGAGTTTGGGTTTCCTATGGTATAATCCTGACATCGATTCCCGATCTTAAGCAGTTCGACTTGCTCGTAACGTAGGCGATGACTGAGTGCATGAGAAAGTAAACTTAACCCAGTTAACAAAACAAAAACACAGCTGTATGTCCGAGAGCTCCGAGCCGCTGCGTCTGCACACGCCGCCATCTCGGTTATTATAATAATCATCATTATCAATTAACTGCTGGGAAAATATCCTCACCGTCACAACCCTAGTTTGCACTAAGTCAAGCAGTGTTTCCTTGCAGTGTCTTATCTGAACGACTTTGAAAAAAATTACCTCTAAATATAAATTGAGGTGAAAGAGGTTCAGACGACAAAGTTTGGAAATTATATGCATTATGTAAATAAGAAATAATGTGAAAATTCAAATAAAAATTAGGCTACAGGTTCAAATCTAGAACGAATGTGAAATGTTAGTTACTGCAGCAGAGTTTACTCCAATGCTGTGATATATTTCTGAGTGAAATGGCTTTTGAACATGAAAAAAAAGCTATCCATCCATTAGGTGTTGACATGAATATGAAAGTATGCATTGCATGTGACTTCTGTTATCCTTCCTCCAATATGTATAATTTCGAGCAAGTATTAAATCTTTTAAGCTGACTGTTTGTTCCTCTTCTTCAGCAGAGTCCTCCTGCTCGGTGGGAGAGGCATAAGGGAGGCATGATGAGTAAGGGGGATGAGAGAAGGGTATTAAGGACAGGGGGAAGAAAGTTTGGGTGGTTAAGTCGAGATGGGTCGCTCTCCTTTCCCTCTTCCATCTATTTCCTCACCATTCTATCAGTCTCTCATCTCTCAGACTCTGACTCCGGATTCTTCTGCTCATTTGGTTGCTTCACTTCATCTGAAAACCGTGGAAAGCTTCAGCACCAATTGAAGGTGAGGAAGATTGTGAAGTATTAACAACAATGGGTCTTATTCACCAAGCATGCGTATGCACAAATTTGTGTTATTTTACATCAAGGTGTATGCCGTCCATGCCTCCAAACTTTCTTATTTGTTTTGCTAATGTTCGGTTTCATAATTGTTCCTCATTATTTACATATTTTTTGTGTTCAAACTAAATTATTTTATATTGGGAATATAGCATGGTGTATTTTTATTCATTTAGTTAATAAAAGTTGTATTGTTGTTGCTTGAAAGGGAAACTCGAACAAAATAAAAAACAACAACAGTTTGACGTTGAATTGCTGCAAATTAAAACGTGAAAGTAAAACACGCACTGTGCTTACAGGCTGTTTAAAACTGAAGGAAACGAGGAAAGCAAACGACTCTGCCCCCCCACCACGGTGATAGATAGATAGATAGAAACTTTATTGTCATTATAATATAATGAAATTAGTTTAGTAACTCTCTGAACCAACAGCGTAATAACATTAAAGTACATAATGCAGTGCAAAAAGACAAACATTAAATAGTAAAGTGTTCAGTGCACTTGAAGCAGGTAGACAACTTAAGTTCCGTTGCAGTCTTCAGTTTCCCACAACTGTGTCCGTGCATGTAAAATACAGACTACGGCTCTGGGGATAAAACTGTTCCTCCGTCTGTTTGTGCGTGTTCTAATTGCCCTGTATCTCTTTCCCGATGGAAGGGGCTCAAACAGTCTGTGGCCGGGATGAGTTGAATCCTTGATAATGTTGCTAGCCTTCTTATAAAGGCGGCTCGCATAGATGCTGTCCAGGTCAGGGAGCTTGGTTCCCACAATTCTCTGTGCACTCTTAACTATCCGTGCAAGATCTCTTTGGTTCTGTATAGTGCAGCTGGTATACCACACAGTAATACAATGGCAGAGAATGCTTTCTATTATACTCCTGTAAAAGTTGACTAAAAGCTGAGATGGTACATTGGCTTTCTTGAGCTTTCTCAGTAAGAAAAGTCTCTGCTGAGCCTTCACTAAGCAATGAGTGTCAACAGTCAATGTTAGGTCATTTGTGATATACAGACCAAGGAATTTGTTGTTAACATTTTCAACTTCCCCTCCATGTCTGTGGAGGGGGGGAGGAGTCATTTTTCTGGTTCTCCTGTAATCTACAATGATTTCCTTAGTTTTAGTGGTATTCAGGACCAAGTCGTTATCCGAACACCACATGACTAGATGTTGAACCTCTTCTTTATAGTGTCTCGTCGTTTCCCGATATCAAACCCACTACAGTGTCATCGGCAAACTTCACCATAGAATTAGAGGAGTAGATGGGTGTACAGTCATGTGTAAATAGGGTGAAAAGGGCTGGACTGAGGACGCAACACTGCGGTACGCCGGTATTCAGGGTAAGAGTAGAAGTATATTCACCCACCCTGACATTCTGTGGTCTGTTTGTGAGAAAGTCCAGAATCCATGAACAGAGTTTGGTGGTTAATCCCAGGTTCCTGAGCTTATTCACCAGTTTATGAGGCACTACTGTATTAAACGCAGAACTAAAGTCCACAAATAACATCCTAACATATGTGTCAGGATGCTCCAGATAAGACAGGCTTGTATGAAGTGCAATTGAGATTGCGTCCTCCGTTGATCTGTTCCTACAGTAGGCAAACTATTGGCTGTCTAGATCAGTGGGGATATTGGCTTTGTGAAATAAGACGAGCTTTTTAAAGCACTTCATAATAATTGGTGTCAGGGCAATGGGACGATAATCATTGAGATATCTGACTGCTTGCTTTTTGGGTACAGGGACAATAGTGGTAGCTTTAAGACACGTGGGGACTACAGCTTGCTGCAATGACAGGTTAAAAATGTTTGTAAAAACTCCTGCTAATCGGTCAGCACATGACTTCAATATACGACCCGACACCATATCTGGTCTTGATGCTTTGGTGATGTCAATTCTTTTGAGGGTGGATTTCACCTGATGACCAGTACCGGCTCCTCCCTGTGTGGTGGTACTATCTGAGTTTCTAGTCTGCCGGTATGATTATCAAAGCGTGCAAAGAACCGGTTCAAGGTGTCAGGAAGTGTAGCATCATAGCATGTCAGTGCAGCGCTGCTCTTGTAGTCCGTTATGGCTTTTATACCTCTCCACGTGCTGCAGAGGTTGTTGTTTTTAAAATGGCCCTCTGTACGCTGAAGAGGGATCTGTTCTTGGCTTCCTTAATGCCCATCCTCGTTTCTCTTCGGGCATTACTGTAGGCCAGCTTGTCCCCTGTCCTGTAGGCGGCATTCCTCGCCCCGAGTAAAGCCCGCACGATCCCGTTAAACCATGGCTTTTGGTTTGGGAACACCATAATGGTCGTAGTGGTTAGCACAGTGTCGGTGCAGAAGGCTATATAGGCCAAAACGGATGAACTATACTCTTCCAGGTCAGTGCTCTGTGCAAACAATTCCCAGTCTGTATTCTCAAAGCAGTCCTGCAGCTGTGAAATCGCCTCGTCGCTCCAGACTTGGACCGTTTTAACACCTGGTTGTGTTCTGCAAATAAGAGGTCTATAGGAAGGAATCATTTCTATTGAAATATGATCAGATAAGCCAAGGTGTGGAGATAGAGTAGCTTTATAAGCTCCTGGGATATTAGTATACACTTGGTCAAGTATATTCTTGTCTCTGGTTGGAAAATGTACATTAGTATGTTATTTGGGCATTACAGTTTTTAAGTCTGTGCGATTGAAGTCTCCAGCTATAATCACAGCTCCTTCTGGGTATGCATTCATTTGACTGTTAATGATGTTATGCAGCTCCTCTAGAGCCATCTTAGCATTAGCCCGTGGTGGAATATAAACACCCGTGATAAGAATAGTTGTGAACTCTCTTGGCACATAAAAAGGTCTGCATTTTAAAATCAGATATTCAATATCAGGAGATCAATGCGTCTTAATTATGTCCGTAGATGTACACCAGGCGTTACTGACATATATGCACACTCCCCCACCTTTACTCTTACCGGAGTCAGCAGTTCTATCTGCCTGGTAAACGATGCGGCTAGGGATGGGTATCGTTAAGGTTTTAACGGTATTACTACTCTTATCGATACTGCTTATCGATCCGGTACTTTACGGTATTCTTATCGGTACTTTTTGTTATTTATATATATATATATATATACATACATATATACATACATGCATACATACATACACATATATGTATGAAATATATATTTCTATGATAGATTAGCAGCTTAATTAACATGGCTTTATATTCTGAAATGTTAAATAAATATAAAACATCAATTTGTAAATGCACCAGTTTGCAGGCATTTTTTGTGTTTTATGTACATAAGATAAGAGAGTAAGAACATGAACAAAGAAACAGTTAAACAAACTGACAAATATACCATAAAACAAATGTAAAAAAAAAAAATAACAGTGCTTTCATTTATCTATGACGGTCTACTAACATTAATGTTCAGGTAAATAATAGCTACAAAATAAATCTAAAAGTGATCAAATATAAATGAACACTGCATAGTTTTCACTGTATATATTGATAGATTAATGCTTATTAAAGCTATTACTTTATTCAGATTAAGAGCTGTGAGTGATTTTTCTCTTTGTTTTGTTCTTTGATTAACATTATTGAAGCACCAGTCTGTCACTAAAACAAAATATTGACACACAATTTTCTCCCAACTGTTCTCGTTCACTTTGCGATATAAATTGTTTTAAGTAAATACTCTTTCCAAGCCGTCCATTTTTACATATTGTGTGTGTATTTGATCGTTTGGTGGCCTGAAGCTCAAAGTGTACTTTGCTTGCTGTTGTGTCTACTTCAGCTTGAGGAACAGCGCGTCTCGTGGTGGATTGTACTTTCAACGCTTTATTATCAAACATGTCCAGCAATTTAGTAACTGTAAAGGACGGCGGCATTTTACAACAATCGACAGGCGATTGATCTGATTTTGACGTTAAGGTTTGGTCAGGAGGAACGAATGCGCGCGCTGTGAAGAGAAGGACGTTGTGCTAGAAGAAACACGGCTATAATCTTTAGAAGTAAAGAAAAAACATTAAATAAACTTAGTTTAACATAACAGCCACAGGCCTAAAGTGTAAGCATGTTTTAATGGTTAGTTCTCTTATCATAAACGGGCTTTCATGTTGTGCGTGGTGAACGCGATCTCGCTTCTGATTTGGGAATAGCGAAAATACATCATAGACAAGAGTTTGAATATTATTGCATATAAAAACAGCTGGTGACTCTGGCGGGATAGAATTTGCAAGATAATGTGTGTGTGTATATATATATATATATATATATATATATATATATATATATATATATATATATATATATAGCAATAATAAATGTATGTGTGTTTTCTTAATTTCTCCAGTACCGATAACAGAACCGTTAACGTCAGAGCTTATCGATACTCCGGTCTTTTATAATTTAGCCCCGAGACCGATTAAATACCGGGTTTCGGTACCCATCCCTAGGTACAATATCCCTGTATTTCGATGACGGCGTCCGAGATTGCACTATCCAGCCAAGTCTCTGTGATTACCATTACACAGCTATCCATGCAGTGAGAGGTAATCATTAGTTGTATTTCGTCTATCTTATTGACGAGTGACCGAGAGTTTGTGAGAGAGACTCGGCAGTGTTGGCCTGTGTGGATTAGCCTGTAGCCTAGCTCGAATGCCAGCTCTCTTACCCCGCTTCTGCTTTCTTTCCCTACGCCGTCTCCGAAGCCTCACTGGTGGGGAATTTCCTCACCGTCACAACCCTAGTTTGCACTAAGTCAAGCAGTGTTTCCTTGCAGTGTCTTATCTGAACGACTTAAAAAAAAAATACCTCTAAATATAAATTGAGGTGAAAGAGGTTCAGACGACAAAGTTTGGAAATTATATGCATTATGTAAATAAGAAATAATGTGAAAATTCAAAGAAAAATTAGGCTACAGGTTCAAATCTAGAATGAATGTGAAATGTTAGTTACTGCAGCAGAGTTTACTCCAATGCTGTGATATATTTCTGAGTGAAATGGCTTTTGAACATGAAAAAAAAAGCTTGTTTTTTATCCATTAGGTGTTGACATGAATATGAAAGTATGCATTGCATGTGACTTCTGTTATCCTTCCTCCAATATGTATAATTTCGAGCAAGTATTAAATATTTTAAGCTGACTGTGTTTGTTCCTCTTCTTCAGCAGAGTCCTCCTGCTCGGTGGGAGAGGCATAAGGGAGGCATGATGAGTAAGGGGGATGAGAGAAGGGGACAGGGGAAGAAAGTTTGGGTGGTTAAGTCGAGATGGGTCGCTCTCCTTTCCCTCTTCCATCTATTTCCTCACCATTCTATCAGTCTCTCATCTCTCAGACTCTGACTCCCGATTCTTCTGCTCATTTGGTTGCTTCACTTCATCTGAAAACCGATGGAAAGCTTCAGCACCAATTGAAGGTGAGAAATTTAAGTATTATTAAAATGTGTATTTATTTGTTTAATTCCTGATTCTGTCATAGCTTTATAATGTGTTCACTTTTTCATGTTTTCATAAATCGTAATTAAATTGGACATTCTTTTTAATAAATATTAAAATTATTTTAAAGACGACCATGATATTGAGTCCTTGGTCTGACAGTAAATCTATGTGGCTCGTGTGGGTTTCTTGAGCACCCCTGGGCGTACAGGTATGCTTAAGACACCGACGCGGTTTGCCTAAAACTCCTCGAATTTGCTGTAAAACTCCTTGCGTTTCCCCTCCTTCAATATTCACCGTGCTTGTTGATTCGCAACAAAAAACCTTGTTCATTCACCCTCGATTCTTCACGTTCACTAACACTATGGGCTTTAGGGTAAGAGATTAGGGAACGACTCGGCTCGTCATCGAGTTCCCTCACTCGTTTGTCCTAAAACTCCTCGCATTTGCTGTAAAACTCCTTGCGTTTCCCCTCCTTCAATATTCACCGTGCTTGTTGATTCGCAACAAAAAACCTTGTTCATTCACCCTCGATTCTTCACGTTCACTAACACTATGGGCTTTAGGGTAAGAGATTACCGACTCTCTCATCGAGTTCCCTCACTCGTTGTCCTAAAACTCCTCATTTGCTGTAAAACTCCTTGCGTTTCCCTCCTTCAATATTCACGTGCTTGTTGATTCGCAACAAAAAACCTTGTTCATTCACCCTCGATTCTTCACGTTCACTAACACTATGGGCTTTAGGGTAAGAGATTGAGGAGCATTTCGGCTCTCATCGAGTTCCCTCACTCGTTTGTCCTAAAACTCCTCGCATTTGCTGTAAAACTCCTTGCGTTTCCACCTCCTTCAATATTCACCGTGCTTGATTCGCAACAAAAACCTTGTTCATTCACCCTCGATTCTTCACGTTCACTACTAACACTATGGGCTTTAGGATAAGAGATTAGGAACGGCTCGTCATCGAGTTCCCTCACTCGTTTGTCCTAAAACTCGCATTTCCCTCCTTCAATATTCGTGCTGTTGGCTTGCAACAAAAACCTTGTTCATTCACCCTCGATTCTTCACGTTCACTAACACTATGGGCTTTAGGGTAAGAGATTCCTCGTCATCGAGTTCCCTCACTGCTCGTTTGTCCTAAAACTCCCTGCATTTGCTGTAAAACTCCTTGCGTTTCCCCTCCTTCAATATTGATTGCAACAAAAACCTTGTTCATTCACCTCGATTCTTCACACGTTCACTAACACTATGGGCTTTAGGGTAGAGATTAGGAACGGCTCATCAGTTCCCTCACTCGTTGTCCTAAAACTCCTCGCATTTGCTGTAAAACTCCTTGCGTTCCCTCCTTCAATATTCACCGTGCTTGTTGATTACAAAAACCTTGTTCATTCACCCTCGATTCTTCACGTTCACTAACACTATGGGCTTTAGGGTAAGAGATTAGAACGGCTCGTCATCGAGTTCCCTCACTCGTTTGTCCTAAAACTCCTCGCATTTGCTGTAAAACTCCTTCGTTTCCCCTCCTTCAATATTCACCGTGCTTGTTGATTCGCAACAAAAACCTTCATTCACCCTCGATTCTTCACGTTCACTAACACTATGGGCTTTAGGGTAGAGAGATAAGTCATCGAGTTCCCCTCGTTTGTCCTAAAACTCCTCGCATTTGCTGTAAAACTCCTTGCGTTTCCCTCCTTCAATATTCCGTGCTTGTTGATTCGCAACAAAAACCTTGTTCATTCACCCTCGATTCTTCACGTTCACTAACACTATGGGCTTTAGGGTAAGAGATTAGAGCGGCTCAAAAGTTCCTCACTCGTTTGTCCTAAAACTCCTCGCATTTGCTGTAAAACTCCTTGCGTTTCCCCTCCTTCAATATTCACCGTGCTTGTTGATTCGCAACAAAAAACCTTGTTCATTCACCCTCGATTCTTCACGTTCCACTACTATGGGCTCGTGTGGCAAGAGATTCTTAGCAGCTGGTCATCAGTTCCCTCACTCGTTTGTCCTAAAACTCCTCGCATTTGCTGTAAAACTCCTTGCGTTTCCCCTCCTTCAATATTCACCGTGCTTGTTGATTCGCAACAAAAAACCTTGTTCATTCACCCTCGATTCTTCACGTTCACTAACACTATGGGCTTTAGGGTAAGAGATTAGGAGAACGGCTCATCGAGTTCCCTCACTCGTTTGTCCTAAAACTCCTCGCATTTGCTGTAAAACTCCTTGCGTTTCCCCTCCTTCAATATTCACCGTGCTTGTTGATTCGCAACAAAAAACCTTGTTCATTCACCCTCGATTCTTCACGTTCACTAACACTATGGGCTTTAGGGTAAGAGATTAGGGAACGGCTCGTCATCGAGTTCCCTCACTCGTTTGTCCTAAAACTCCTCGCATTTCCCCTCCTTCAATATTCACCGTGCTTGTTGATTCGCAACAAAAAACCTTGTTCATTCACCCTCGATTCTTCACGTTCACTAACACTATGGGCTTTAGGGTAAGAGATTAGGGAACGGCTCGTCATCGAGTTCCCTCACTCGTTTGTCCTAAAACTCCTCGCATTTGCTGTAAAACTCCTTGCGTTTCCCCTCCTTCAATATTGATTCGCAACAAAAAACCTTGTTCATTCACCCTCGATTCTTCACGTTCACTAACACTATGGGCTTTAGGGTAAGAGATTAGGGAACGGCTCGTCATCGAGTTCCCTCACTCGTTTGTCCTAAAACTCCTCGCATTTGCTGTAAAACTCCTTGCGTTTCCCCTCCTTCAATATTCACCGTGCTTGTTGATTCGCAACCAAAAACCTTGTTCATTCGCCCTCGATTCTTCACGTTCACTAACACTATGGGATTTAGGGTAAGAGATTAGGGAACGGCTCGTCATCGAGTTCCCTCACTCGTTTGTCCTAAAACTCCTCGCATTTGCTGTAAAACTCCTTGCGTTTCCCCTCCTTCAATATTCACCGTGCTTGTTGATTCGCAACAAAAAACCTTGTTCATTCACCCTCGATTCTTCACGTTCACTAACACTATGGGCTTTAGGGTAAGAGATTAGGGACTCGTCATGAGTTCCCTCACTCGTTTGTCCTAAAACTCCTCGCATTTGCTGTAAAACTCCTTGCTTCCTCCTTCAATATTCACCGTGCTTGATTCGCAACAAAAACCTTGTTCATTCACCCTCGATTCTTCACGTTCACTAACACTATGGGCTTTGGGTAAGAGATTGAGGGAGCTCGTCATCAGTTCCCTCACTCGTTGTCCTAAAACTCCTCGCATTTGCTGTAAAACTCCTTGCGTTTCCCCTCCTTCAATATTCACCGTGCTTGTTGATTCGCAACAAAAAACCTTGTTCATTCACCCTCGATTCTTCACGTTCACTAACACTATGGGCTTTAGGGCAAGAGATTAGGGAACGGCTGGTCATCGAGTTCCCTCACTCGTTTGTCCTAAAACTCCTCGCATTTGCTGTAAAACTCCTTGCGTTTCCCCTCCTTCAATATTCACCGTGCTTGTTGATTCGCAACAAAAAACCTTGTTCATTCACCCTCGATTCTTCACGTTCACTAACACTATGGGCTTTAGGGTGAGATTAGGAACGGCTGTCATCGAGTTCCCTCACTCGTTTGTCCTAAAACTCCTCGCATTTGCTGTAAACTCCTTGCGCTTCCCTCCTTCAATATTCACCGTGCTTGTTGATTCGCAACAAAAAACCTTGTTCATTCACCCTCGATTCTTCACGTTCACTAACACTATGGGCTTTAGGGTGAGAGATTAGGAACGGCTCGTCATAGAGTTCCCTCACTCGTTTGTCCTAAAACTCCTCGCATTTGCTGTAAAACTCCTTCGTTTCCCTCCTTCAATATTCACCGTGCTTGTTGATTGCAACAAAAACCTTGTTCATTCACCCTCGATTCTTCACGTTCACTAACACTATGGGCTTTAGGGTAAGAGATTAGGGAACGGCTCGTCATCGAGTTCCCTCACTCGTTTGTCCTAAAACTCCTCGCATTTGCTGTAAAACTCCTTGCGTTTCCCCTCCTTCAATATTCACCGTGCTTGTTGATTCGCAACAAAAAACCTTGTTCATTCACCCTCGATTCTTCACGTTCACTAACACTATGGGCTTTAGGGTAAGAGATTTCATCGAGTTCCCTCACTCGTTTGTCCTAAAACTCCTCGCATTTGCTGTAAAACTCCTTGCTTCCCTCCTTCAATATTCACCGTGCTTGTTGATTCGCAACAAAAAACCTTGTTCATTCACCCTCGATTCTTCACGTTCACTAACACTATGGGCTTTAGGGTAGAGATTGTTCCCTCACTCGTTTGTCCTAAAACTCCTTTTGCTGTAAAACTCCTTGCATTTTTCCACCATATCCCTTTAGATTCCTCCCTCACTTGTTTGCTCTAAAACTCCTTGCTGCTGAAACTCCTTGCATTTCCCTCATTCAATGTGATTCCTCAAACCCACTGTCGTTTGCCCTACAACTCCTTCAATATTCCTTGTGTTGATTCCTTCGTTCACTTCATGTTTCAAACAGGTATTTTCATGTTTAAATTGGACTTTTTAATAAATAAGGTTTCAAACTTATATTTTTCATGTTTTCATAATTCGTGTTTAAATTGGACATTCTTTTTAATAAATATTAAAATTATTTTAAAGACACCACGATATTAAGTCCTTGGTCTGACAGTAGATCTAGGTGGCTGACTTGTGGGTTTCTTGAGCACCTGTATGCAGGGTGCTCAAGACACCTCGGTTTGCCTAAAACTCCTCAATTTGCTTATTTGCTGTAAAACTCCTTGCATTTCCTCCTTCAATAGCGTTCTTCCACCATATCCCTTTCTAGATTCCCTCAAACCCACTCAGTTCCCTCACTTGTTTGCTCTAAAACTCCTTGCATTTGCTTATTTGCTGTGAAACTCCTTGCATTTCCCCTCATTCAATAGCGTTTACCGCCGTCAAATCCCTTCGCTTTGATTCCCTCAAACCCACTGCATTCCTTCACTCGTTTGCCCTAAAACTCCCTGCATTTCCCGTCCTTCAATATTCCTTGTGTTGATTAGCATACTTGCCTGGTGCTCAAAAGACCTCGCGTTTGCCTAAAACTCCTCACATTTGCCTATTTGCTGTAAAACTCCTTGCTTTTGCCCCTCATTCAATAGCTGTTGCTCGCCTCAAATCCTTGCAGACGATTCCCTCAAACCCATTGCATTCACTCCATTTGCCCTAAAATTCCCTTTGTTTGCTGATTCAAGATTCTTTTCCTTTTACTCAGAATTCTTCACGCTTGCTCATTCAATGGTTTTTGCTAATAGATGAGAACTCATTCTTCCACCATATCCCTTCGCTAGATTCCTCAAACCCACTGCGCCCTCACTTGTTTGCTCTAAAACTCCTTGCTTTTTGAAACTCCTTGCATTTCCCTCATTCAATAGCGTTTTCACAAATCTCTTCGCGATTCCCCTCAAACCCACTGCATTCCTTCACTCGTTGCCCTAAAACTCCCTCGTTTCCTCCTTCAATATTCCTTGTGTTGATTCGCCCCAAAGCCTTCTCATTCACTCGCCCTAAATCCTGCTCACTGCCTAAACCCAGAACCTTGATGTTTTGCCCACTGATGCAAGCTGTTGCAAAGCCTCAGCCTGCAGAGGGCCGAGGTGGGCAAAGACGACCACGATATTGAGTCCTTGGTCTGACAGTAGGGCTTGGTGGGTGACTCGTGTTTCATAAGCATACGCCCAGGGTGCTCATGACACCTCAGGTTTGCTAACCATGCCCAACCGTCAGACCAAAGAATCTGTGTTGTCCTCTGGTGCCATGGCAAACTCTGGCCCAGGTTGCTTCGGTGGTTGAAGCATTAGGTGTTGACAGGACTGTCCTTAATGTTGGGGTATGTTGGGTGACACGTGTGGCTGTTGTTAAGGTCCTGGGCGTGCAGGGATCACAACAGCCACACGAGCCATCGGCCCAAGGACTCAGTCCACAAGGAGTTTGCTGCATTCTCCCCATCATGTTTCAAACAGGTATTTTCATGTTTAAATTGGACTTTTAATAAATAAGGTTTCAAACTTATATTTTTCATGTTTTCATAATTCGTGTTTAAATTGGACATTCTTTTAATAAATATTAAAATTATTTTAAAGACGACCACGATATTAAGTCCTTGGTCTGACAGTAGATCTAGGTGGCTCGTGTGGGTTTCTTGAGCACCCTGTACGCCCAGGTGCTCAAGACACCTCACCGGTTTGCCTAAAACTCCTCGCTTTGCTTATTTGCTGTAAAACTCCTTACATTTCCCCTCCTTCAATAGCGTTCTTCCACCATATCCCTTCGCGTTAGATTCCCCTCAAACCCACTGCGTTCCCTCACTTGTTTGCTCTAAAACTCCTTGCTTTTGCTGTGAAACTCCTTGCATTTCCCCTCATTCAATAGCGTTTACTCGCCGTCAAATCCCTTCTCTTTCGATTCCCCTCAAACCCACTGCATTCCTTCACTCGTTTGCCCTAAAACTCCCTGCATTTCCCGTCCTTCAATATTCCTTGTGTTTCTTAAGCATACTTGTACGCCCAGGGGTGCTCAAAAGACCTACGCGGTTTGCCTAAAACTCCTCACATTTGCCTATTTGCTGTAAAACTCCTTGCTTTTCCCCTCATTCAATAGCGTTTGCTCGCCGTCAAATCCCTTCGCATTCGATTCCCCTCAAACCCATTGCGTTTTCACTCATTTGCCCTAAAATTCCCTTTGTTTGCTGATTCAATGATTCGCCCTTCTCGTTTACTCTCGCTCAGAATTCTTCACGTTTGCTCATTCAATGGTTTTTAGGCTAATAGATGAGGGAACTCATTCTTCCACCATATCCCTTCGCGTTAGATTCCCCTCAAACCCACTGCGTTCCCTCACTTGTTTGCTCTAAAACTCCTTGCTTTTGCTGTGAAACTCCTTGCATTTCCCCTCATTCAATAGCGTTTACTCGCCGTCAAATCTCTTCGCTTTCGATTCCCCTCAAACCCACTGCATTCCTTCACTCGTTTGCCCTAAAACTCCCTGCGTTTCCCGTCCTTCAATATTCCTTGTGTTGATTCGCCCCCAAAGCCTTCTCATTCACTCGCCCTTAAATCCTTCGCGTTCACTCGCCCTTAAACCCCAGAACCTTGATGTTTTGCCCACTGATGCAAGCTGTTGCAAAGCCTCAGCCTGCAGAGGGCCGAGGTGGGCAAAGACGACCACGATATTGAGTCCTTGGTCTGACAGTAGGGCTTGGTGGGTGACTCGTGTGGGTTTCATAAGCATATCTGTACGCCCAGGGGTGCTCATGACACCCTACGCGGTTTGCTAACCATGCCCAACCGTCAGACCAAAGAATCTGTGTTGTGGTCGTCCTCTGGTGCCATGGCCCCTAGCGAACTTAAACTCTGGCCCAGGTTGCTTCGGTGGTTGAAGCATTAGGTGTCTGTTGACACCCCCCTTGGGTGGTGCCGCGATTCCCTGTGGACTGAGTCCTTGGGCCGAATGTTGGGGTATGTTGGGTGACACGTGTGGCTGTTGTTAAGGTCCCTGGGCGTACAGGGATCATCACAACAGCCACACGATTACACATTTCCCGCCATCGGCCCAAGGACTCAGTCCACAAGGAGTTTGCTGCATTCTCCCCAGGGGTGTTTCATCAGAACCCTGGTGTTTTGCCCACTGATGCAACCTGGGCCAAAGTTTCAGTTCACAACCAAGGCACCCGGAACGAACACTGCTCAGTCAATATGACAGTGGGGCTTGATATTTTTCATAAGTCATGTTTCAAACAGGTATTTTCATGTTTAAATTGGACTTTTTAATAAATAAGGTTTCAAACTTATATTTTTTCATGTTTTCATAATTCGTGTTTAAATTGGACATTCTTTTTAATAAATATTAAAATTATTTTAAAGACGACCACGATATTGAGTCCTTGGTCTGAAAGTAGGTCTTGGTGGGTGACTCGTGTGGGTTTCTTGAGCACCCCTGGGCGTACAGGTATGCTTAAGACACCGACGCGGTTTGCCTAAAACTCCTCGAATTTGCTTATTTGCTGTAAAACTCCTTGCATTTCCCCTCCTTCAATAGCGTTCTTCCACCATATCCCTTCGCGTTAGATTCCCCTCAAACCCACTGCGTTCCCTCACTTGTTTGCTCTAAAACTCCTTGCATTTGCTGTGAAACTCCTTGCATTTCCCCTCATTCAATGGCGTTTACTCGCCGTCAAATCCCTTCGCTTTCGATTCCCCTCAAACCCACTGCATTCCTTCACTCGTTTGCCCTAAAACTCCCTGCGTTTCCCGTCCTTCAATATTCCTTGTGTTGATTCGCCTCTAAAGCCTTCGTTCACTGCCTTAAATCCCTGTTCACTGCCCTTTAGAACCTTGATGTTTTGCCCACTGATGCAAGAGCTGTTGCAAAGCCTCAGCCTGCAGAGGGCCGAGGTGGGCAAAAACGATATTGAGTCCTTGGTCTGACAGTAGGCTTGGTGGGTGACTGTGTGGGTTTCTTAAGCATATCTGTTATGGTGCTCATGACACCTACGGTTTTGCTAACCATGCCCAAGTCAGACCAAAGAATCTGTTTGTGGTGTCCATCTGAAGTACATGGTTTATGAACTTAAACTCTGGCCCAGGTTGCTTGGTGGTTGAAGCATTGGTGTCTGTTGACACCCCTGGGTGGTGCCCATTTGTGGACTAAGTCCTTCAATGTTTATGTTTCCTGTGGCTGGTCCCTGGGAATCATCACAGCCACACGATTTTTATGAAAATGTCCACTGAAGTTGCTGCATTCTGGTGTTTCATCAGAATGGTGTTTTGCCCACTGATGCAACCTGCCAAAAATTCCAGTTCTGAAAAAGGCATGAAACACTGCACAATAACAGTCAATATGACAGTGGGCTTGATATTTTTCATAAGTCATGTTTCAAACAGGTATTTTCATGTTTAAATTGGTTTTTAATAAATAAGGTTTCAAACTTATATTTTTCATGTTTTCATAATTGATGGACATTCTTTTAATAAATATTAAAATTATTTTAAAAACGACCACGATATTGAGTCCTTGGTCTGAAAGTAGGTCTGGTGGGTGACTGTGTGGGTTTCTTGAACCCTGGTACAGGTATGTTAAGACAATGGTTTGTAAACTCCTCGAATTTGCTTATTTGCTGTAAAACTCCTTGCATTTCCCTCCTTCAATAGCGTTCTTCCACCATATCCCTTGCGTTAGATTCCCCTCAAACCCACGTTCCCTCACTTGTTTGCTCTAAAACTCCTTGCATTTGCTGTGAAACTCCTTGCATTTCCCTCATTCAATGGTTTATGATCAAATCCTTCTTTCGATTCCTCAAACTGCATTCCTTCACTGGTTTATGAAAACTCCCTCGTTTCCGTCCTTCAATATTCCTTGTGTTGATTCGCCTCTGAAAGCCTTCTGGTTTATGAAATCCTTCTGAAGTTCCATTTATGAAAACCTTCTGATGGTTTGCAAAACCTCAGCCTGCAGAGGGCCAGGTATGAAAAACCACGATATTGAGTCCATCTGAAGTACATGGTTTGTGGGTTTCATCTGTACATGGTTTATGAATCTGGTTTGAAATGTCCCGTGAAGAATGGTTTGTGGTGTCCATCTGAAGTACATGGTTTTAAACCATCTGGGTTTATGAAAAAGTCCATCTGAAGTACATGGTTTATGAATTTTTTGAAAGTCCATCTGAGTAATGTTAGTATGTTTGTGACATGGTTTGAAATGTCCATCTGAAGTATGGGTTTATGAAAATGTCCATCTGAAGTACATGGTTTTGAAAATGTCTCATCTGAAGTTTTCATCTATGTTTCATCTGAATATGTTTTCCATCTGATGTATGAAATGTCCATCTGAAGTACATGGATGAAATGTCCATCTGAGTAGGTTGATGGTTTCATAAGTCATGGTTTAAAAATTTTCATGTACATGGTTTTTAAAATTTCAAACTTATGTTTTCATGTTTATAATGGTTTAAATTAAAACTGTTTTAATAAAAATTTATGGTTTAAAAGTCCATCTGAATTGATGGTATGAATGGTCTTGGTGGGTTTATGTGGGTTTCTTAAGCATGTACAGGTATCTTAAGAAATGGTTTATGAAAATGTCCATCTGAATTTGCTTATTTGCTGTCTTACATTTCCCTCCTTCAATGGTTTTAATATCCTTCATGATTTGAATGTTCATGGTTTTGAAAACTCCTTGTTGCTGTAAAATGTCATCTCATTCAATGGTTTATGAAATCATAGTTTATGAAAATTCCATCTGAATCATTTTCATGGTTTATGAAATGTCCATCTACATGTTTATGGATTTTGGTTGTTGGTTTAGTTTAAATGAAAATGTATCTGAAGTAATTGAAAACAATATGTCCATCTGAAGTAGGTTTGGTTATCTGTGGGTTCTTGGTTTATGGTTTATGAATGGTTTGAAAATGTCCATCTGAAGTACATGGTTTATGAAAATGTCCATCTGAAGTACATGGTTTTGAAAATGTCCATCTGAAGTACATGGTTTGAAAATGTCCATCTGAAGTACATGGTTTATGAAAATATCCATCTGAAGTACATGGTTTATGAAAATGGTTTTTAAAATGTCCATCTGAAGTACATGGTTTATGAAAATGTCCATCTGAGTGTTTATGAAAATGGTTGGAAAATGTCCATCTGAAGTACATGGTTTATGAAAATGTCCATCTGAAGTACATGGTTTATGAAAATGTCCATCTAGTACATGGACATGGTTTATAAATGTCCATCTGAAGTACATGGTGTCCATCTGTACATGGTTTATGAAATGTCCATCTGAAGTACATGGTTTATGAAAATGTCCATCTGAAGTACATGGTTTATGAAAATGGTTTTTAATGACCATCTGTTAAAATGTCTGAATGGTTTATATATGTCCATCTGTACAGTTTGCATTTTAATATACTTTTTGAAATAGTTACATGATTTAAAATGTTTCCATCTGAAGTACATGGTTTATGAAAATGTCCATCTGAAGTACATGGTTTATGAAAATGTCCATCTGAAGTACATGGTTATGAAAATGTCCATCTGAAGTACATGGTTTATGAAAATGTCCATCTGAAGTACATGGTTTATGAAAATGGTTTATAAAATGTCCATCTGAAGTACATGGTTTATGAAAATCCATCTGAAGTATGAAAATGTCCATCTGAAGTACATGGTTTTAAATCTGAAGTACATGGTTATGAAAATGTCCATCTGAAGTACATGGTTTATGAAATATCCATCTGATACATGGTTTATGAAAATGGTTTATAAAATGTCCATCTGAAGTACATGGTTTATGAAAATCCATCTGAAATATGGTTTATGAAAATGTCCATCTGAAGTACATGGTTTATGAAAATGTCCATCTGAAGTACATGGTTTTGAAAATGTCCATCTGAAGTACATGGTTTATACATGGTTATGAAAATGTCCATCTGAAGTACATGGTTTATGAAAATGTCCATCTGAAGTACATGGTTTTGAAAATGTCCATCTGAAGTACATGGTTTATATCCATCTGATGTGGTTTATGAAAATGGTTTATAAAATGTCCATCTGAAGTACATGGTTTATGAAATATCCATCTGAAGTACATGGTTTATGAAAAGGTTTATAATGTCCATCTGAAGTACATGGTTTATGAAAAAGTCCATCTGAAGTACATGGTTTATGAAAATGTCCATCTGAAGTACATGGTTTTGAAAATGTCCATCTGAAGTACATGGTTTATGAAAATGTCCATCTGAAGTACATGGTTTATGAAAATGGTTATAAAATGTCCATCTGAAGTACATGGTTTATGAAAATATCCATCTGATGCATGGTTTATGAAAATGGTTTATAAAATGTCCATCTGAAGTACATGGTTTATGAAAATGTCCATCTGAAGTACATGGTTTATGAAAATGGTTTATGATATTGTCCATCTGAAGTACGTGGTTTATGAAAAAGTCCATCTGAAGTACGTGGTTTATGAATTTTGTTTTCTTCTGAAGTACATGGTTTATGAAAATGTCCATCTGAAGTACATGGTTTATGAAAATGGTTTATGATATTGTCCATCTGAAGTACATGGTTTATGAAAATGTCCATCTGAAGTACATGGTTTTGAAAATGTCCATCTGAAGTACATGGTTTATGAAAATGTCCATCTGAAGTACATGGTTTATGAAAATGTCCATCTGAAGTACATGGTTTATGAAAATGGTTTATAAAAATGTCCATCTGAAGTACATGGTTTATGAAAATATCCATCTGAAGTACATGGTTTATGAAAATGGTTTATAAAAATGTCCATCTGAAGTACATGGTTTATGAAAATATCCATAAGTACATGGTTTATGAAAATGAAAATGTCCATCTGAAGTAAATAGTTTATTAAAATGTCCATCTGAAGTACATGGTTTATGAAAATGTCCATCTGAAGTATATGGTTTTTATCTGAAGTACATGGTTTATGAAAAAGTCCATCTGAAGTACATGGTTATGAAAATGGTTTATAAAATGTCCATCTGAAGTACATGGTTTATGAAATATCCATCTGTACATGGTTTATATGGTTTATAAATGTCCATCTGAAGTACATGGTTTATGAAATATCCATCTGAAGTACATGGTTTATGAAAAGTTTATGAAAATGTCCATCTGAAGTACATGGTTTATGAAAATGTCCATCTGAAGTACATGGTTTTGAAAATGTCCATCTGAAGTACATGGTTTATGAAAATGTCCATCTGAAGTACATGGTTTATGAAAATGGTTTATAAAAATGTCCATCTGAAGTACATGGTTTATGAAAATATCCATCATGGTTTATGAAAATGGTTTCTTGAATGGTTTATAAAATGTCCATCTGAAGTACATGGTTTAAAATGTCCATCTGAAGTTCATGGTTTATGAAAATGTCTATCTGAAAATGGTTTATGAAAATGTCCATCTGAAGTACATGGTTATTAAATGTCCATCTGAAGTACATGGTTTATGAAAATGTCCATCTGAAGTATGGTTTTTTATCTGTACATATTATGAAAATGTTCATCTGAAGTACATGGTTTATGAAAATGTCCATCTGAAGTTTATGGTTTAAATATCCATCTGAAACATGGTTTATGAAAATGGTTTATAAAAATGTCCATCTGAAGTACATGGTTTGAAATGTCCATCTGAAGTACATGGTTTATGAAAATATCCATCTGAAGTACATGGTTTATGAAATGGTTTAAAAATGTCCATCTGAAGTACATGGTTTATGAAAATAGTTTAAAATTTTCCATCTGAAAATATGGATATTTTATAAGCCATTTCATAACCATCTGAAGTATGATTTAAAAAAATGTCCATCTGAAGTATGGTTTCTCAAGTACAGTTTGAAAATGTCCATCTGAAGTACATGGTTTATGAAAATGTCAAGTACATGGTTTTGAAAATGTCATCTGAAGTACATGGTTTATGAAAATGTCCATCTGAAGTACATGGTTTATGAAAATGGTTTATAAAAATATCTCCATCTGTCCATCTAAGTACATGGTTTATGAAAATGGTTTATAAAAATGTCCATCTGAAGTACATGGTTTATGAAAATTATTTATAAAAATGTCCATCTGAAGATGGTTTATGAAAATGTCCATCTGAAGTACATGGTTTATGAAAATGTCCATCTGAAGTACTTATTATGTCCATCTGAAGTACATGGTTTATGAAAATGTCCATCTGAAGTACATGGTTTATGAAAATGGTTTATAAAATGTCCATCTGAAGTACATGGTTTATGAAATATCCATCTGTGCATGGTTTATGAAATGGTTTATAAAAATGTCCATCTGAAGTATGGTTTATGAAAATGGTTTATAAATGTCCATCTGAAGTACATGGTTTATGAAAATGTCCATCTGAAGTACATGGTTTATGAAAATGCCATCTGAAATGGTTCCAAAATGCCATCTGAAGTACATGGTTTATGAAAATGTCCATCTGAAGTACATGGTTTATGAAAATAGTTTATGAAATTTTCCATCTGAAATGGTATTTTCATAATATTCTAAATCATCAAAGTACATGGTTTATGAAATGTCCATCTGAAGTACATGGTTTATGAAAATGTCCATCTGAAGTACATGATTTATGAACCATCTGAAGTTTGGTTTACAATGTCCATCTGAAGTACATTTAAGAAAATGTCCATCTGAAGTACATGGTTTATGAAAATGGTCATCTGAGTACATATTAAAATGGTTTTCATCAAAAGCATGGCTTATTAAAATGGTTTTTCTGAAATTGCATGGTTTAAAAATGTCCATCTGAAATATATGAAAATTGTGGTTGGTTGTGAGATGACCTCTGAACCACTGCAGCTAGATTACACTCAAATGTGTAGCTAGGAGGCCTGATAGGAGTCTGGTGAAGAGAGGCTTTGAACTGGCAAACAAGGCTGGCCCAGTTCAAGCAAAGGCTAAGCAGCAGAGACAAATTCAAGCATGTATCTTATAATTGCTCTGTTAGTGTAGTAAGCATCAGTACACACAATGAACTCGTCATGGTGCAGGACAAAACAACAAGCTTATTCACCATCCTCAAGTAGCCCAAGGACTCATGAAATAAAATCGGAATCAAACTATGGTCTTCAATGTAGCGATAACTATACTAGTCTCTTTAGTTGTGATTGTTCTACCACTGAGCTACCAGGAAAGACACCTAAGTATTCATATTTTAGCAATATCCTCTAGGCATCAGGTTTCCTGAAACAAAACAAAGGGCAAAATCCTGGCTTGTTTGGGAATCAAACTATGGACTCAATTTGAGCAATAACTCAAAATTAGCTAAAGGCCAGACACTTAAATAAGCTCTTCCTGAATATTCTCCAGGCGTCAGGCTTCAGAAACAAAATAGAGGCACAATCTGGCATGTACGGAATCAAATATGGTCTCCAATAATCTACCATGTAGCTAACAGTCACATAAATAAGCTCTTTCCTGAGCAATATCCTCTAGGCATCAGGTTTAAAGCAAACAGAGGTTGCTATCCTGGCATGGTCTGAATCAAATGGAATCTAATGAGAGGCGATAACTCTACCACTGAGCTACCAGGACAAATATTTTTAAAAGTTCTTGCCTTAATATCCTCTAGGCGTAATTTTTAAGAAACAATGCACAATCTTGCACGCAATGGTCCATTTGAAATACATGAATTATGATCTTAAACATGAAAATAATATTTAATTAAAATGCAATTGTCCATTTGAAATACATGTTATGATCATACACATTAAAATAATATTTCATTAAATGCCATTAATTTCCATTTTACAGGAATCATGTCGGATCTCTATTAATGTGACATTTCATAATCAGTTCCAAATAGGTAATCCAAATGAACCTGAAAATTAGAGATTCATTTGACGATCTTCTTGAAGGAAGCATCCAAAGAAAAGTCTGACAAGTCCAAAAGAGAAGGCGGACACGGACAGGGAAGAGAGATGGAACATCAAAAGATCATCAAGCAAATGAAAGTGATGGTCAATTTAATGCGTAAACAAGAGTGTATTCATAAGAAGGTGAAGTTATTAAAGGAAATTATTACTGTCCATAATCATGTTTTTGAGTTACAAATGTTAGCTAATGAATTGAGTGACTTAAAACTTCATTATATATTTTCACTAACATTCTTTGATGTATAAGAGAGATTGATGTAGTATAGTGTGTTTTAGCTGATATCTTTTGCTGTGATATAAAGAGATGTCGGTTGCTTTATGAGTATTAACTGCTGCTTAAAATGCAAAATGGCTTTGCAGAGAAAGGTCAGATAAAGGACTGCATTTTGCAAGCACCTTGCAGAATGGAATTCTTTACTGAACAACATATGTATTTTGGCTTACACTGAATATGAAGTGTTATATCTGCGGTGTGAACGTGTGATGAACTCAGGCTTTTAAATAATTGTATAATCCTTTCTGTATAGCAAAAGGTAAGTAAAATGCTAGCGTTGTTAGAGAGTGATGTTTTTCCTTTTTGCAGTGAATTTGGGATTGGGTCTGGTTTGTGTTTCTATGACAAAGGCCACATGTCCGGCCTGTGTAGGCGTGGAGGAGAATGACAAATAAGGAGTGATGCAGGCATGACATGTTTCGACGATAATGCAAATGAGTTGCAAGGTTATAAAGCTTTTTGTCTGGCGATGTAAACGGGGCCGTCCCTCGTGGTGAAGACTACTCGCTGTTGTTTTTTTGTATTTGTTTATGAGTTATTATTTTTTATAAAACGGAACCATTGCTATGGTGTATCGTAATCCTTTGATTAAAATAAGCCTCTGAGTAATTACTTTATAACAACCTGTTATCTGAACCTGAATATCATCCTGATCGAGTCCTAAGAAGTTCGAACCTGACTGAGTGAGCACGGACACCGGGCCAGGGGTCCTGAATCTCTTAATTACCGCCATCCGGACAAAGGGTAATATAGCGGTTTTATTGCTGGGGGATGGCTGAACTGTAATTGATTGATTTTAGGGTCTCTGATTGGTATAAAAAATACAACAATCGTGATCATGCACATGAAAATAATATTTCATTAAAATGCAATTAATGTCCATTTGAAATACATGAATTATGATTTAAAACAATATTTAATTAAAATGCAAATAAAATAATTTTGAAATACATATTAAAATAATATTTAATTAAAATGCAAATAATGTCCATTTGAAGTACATGAATTATGATTAAAAACATTAAAATAATATTTCATTAAAATGCAATTAATGTCCATTTGAAATACATGAATTATGATCATAAACAAGAAAATAATATTTCATTAAAATGCATTATTGTCCATTTGAAATTACTAAATTATGATCATAAGAAATAATATTTAATTAAAATGCAATTAATGTCCATTTGAAATACATGAATTATGATTAAAAACATTAAAATAATATTTCATTAAAATGCAAATAATGTCCATTTGAAATACATGAATTATGATCAAAAACATTAAAATAATATTTCATTAAAATGCAAATAGTGTCCATTTGAAATACATGAATTATGATCATACACATTAAATAATATTTCATTAAAATGTATTTCATTAAAATGCAATTAATTTCCATTTTAAATACATGAATTATGATCATAAACAAGAAAATAATATTTCATTAAAATTCAATTAATGTCCATTTGAAATACATGAATTATGATCATACACATTAAATAATATTTCATTAAAATGTATTTCATTAAAATGCAATTAATAATTTGAAATACATGAATTATGATTATAAACATGAAAATAATGTTTCATTAATTAAAATACAAATACAATATTTTGAAATACATGAATTGATCTAAAACATTAAAATAATTCATTAAAAATATATGATCTGTTCCGTTTGTGTTATGTGTATATTGTTTTGTTTTCTGCTCTCCTGTCTTTCGTTGTTCCTTTTACTCCATTTCTAGAAATATGTTTATTGGCTGACTTGCCAATCATCGTTCTGACGTCATGATGTCTAATCTGCTGGCGTGCCAGCTGTATTTGACGAGTTGATTGTGTGTGTGTGCGCCTTGCCAGCGTACTGTGCTCCAATTCAGCAGTTTGTGTTCGACACCAATAGTCTACCGATGCTTAATGTATCTTGTCTTATAGTCATACATTGTGTGGTGCATTGTGATCTATTTATAGATCTGTTCCTTGTCCATTGACTTGTATCGAATTCTTTGTGGAAGATAACGTTGATGCCCGTATTGGAGTTTCAGTCTTACTATGTCAAGTTCAAAGCTAAGAATGCATGTTGGTGCATCGGGTTAGTTTATACTTTGTTAGATTAGGTTTGAGTGTGACGCCGCCCCTGTACTTTTGTTTGTTGATTTATATGAGTTTAGTTAGGCGTCGTATACGCCGAAGATTTCGGTCTTATTTTCATATTTATTTTTGTTAGTCAGTTTAGAGGTTAGTATAAGGATTGTTTTGTTTTCTTAATTTCTTTAATTTGGGTGACACTCCTGTTTCTTTTGTCGTGCTGAATTCTATATTTTCTTGTTTTTGTAACTATTTGTATTTTTCCTCAATGCGACCAGTAAAGACTTCTGTGAATGAAAATATCACTTGTCGGTATCTTCTTTGATCTGCACCACACCCAGTAACAGTTGTCTCACATAAATGTTACGATATCATCCCTTTTTAACATCAGGCATAACATGATCATAAACATGAAAATAATGTTTCATTAATTAAAATACAAATACAATATTTTTGAAATACATGAATTACGATCATAAACATTAAATAATATTTCATTAAAATGCAATTAATGTCCATTTGAAATACATTAATTATGATTAAAAACATGAAAATAATATTTCATTAAAATGCAATAATGTCCATTTGAAATACATGAATTATGATCATAAACATGAAAATAAAATAATATTTCCATTTGAAATACATTAATTATGATTTAAAACAATATTTCATTAAATGTGAAATACATGATAGATTAAAAAATAATATTTAATTAAAATGCAAATAATGTCCATTTGAAATACATGAATTATGATTAAAAACAAAAATAATATTTCATTAAAATGCAAATTTTGAAATACATGAATTAATACATGAATTATGATCATACACATTAAATAATATTTCATTAAAATGTATTTCATTAAAATGCAATTAATTTCCATTTTAAATACATGAATTATGATCTTAAACATGAAAATAATGTTTCATTAATTAAAATACAAATACAATATTTTTGAAATACAAGAATTACGATCATAAGCATGAAAATAATATTTCATTAAAATGCAAATAATGTCCATAAAATGCCATGAATTATTATTTTCATGTTTACTATCACATTTCATTAAAATGCAAATAATGTCCATTTGAAATACATGAATTATGATCAAAAACATGAAAAAATATTTCATTAAAATGCAAATAAAGTCCATTTGAAATACATGATTTATGATTAAAAACATGAAAATAATATTTCATTAAAATGCAAATAATGTCCATTTGAAATACATGAATTATGATTAAAAACATGAAAATAATATTTCATTAAAATGCAAATAATGTCCATTTGAAATACATGAATTATGATTAAAAACATTAAAATAATATTTCATTAAAATGCAAATAATGTCCATTTGAAATACATGAATTATGATTAAAAACATTAAAATAATATTTCATTAAAATGCAAATAATGTCCATTTGAAATACATGAATTATGATTAAAAACATTAAAATAATATTTCATTAAAATGCAAATAATGTCCATTTGAAATACATGAATTATGATGAAAAACAAAACAATATTTCATTAAAATGCAAATAATGTCCATTTGAAATACATGAATTATGATCATAAACATTAAATAATATTTCATTAAAATGCAATTAATGTCCATTTTAAATACTTGAATTATGATCATAAACATGAAAATAATATTTCATTAAAATGCAAATAAAATAATTTTTGAAATGCATGAATTATGATCATACACATTAAAATAATCTCATTAAAATGCAAATAACATCCTTTTGAAATGCATGAATTATGATCATAAACATTAAAATAATATTTCATTAAAATGCAAATAATGTCCATTTGAAATACATGAATTATGATCATAAACATGAAAATAATATTTCATTAAAATGCAAATAATGTCCATTTGAAATACATGAATTATGATCATAAACATTAAAATAATATTTCATTAAAATGTATTTCATTAAAATGCAATTAATGTCCATTTGAAATACATGAATTATGATCATAAACATGAAATAATATTTCATTAAAATGTATTTCATTAAAAATGCAAATACAAATACAATATTTTTGAAATACATGAATTATGATCATAAACATTTGAAAATAATATTTCATTAAAATGCAAATAATATCCATTTGAAATACATGAATTATGATCATACACATTTAAATAATATTTCATTAAAATGCATTAAATGTAAATAATGTACATTAGAAATACATGAATTTTTGATCATAAACATGAAAATAATATTTCATTAAAATGCAATTAATGTACATTTGAAATACATTCATTATGATTAAAAACATTAAAATAACATTTCATTAAAATGCTATTATTGTATGCCTTTATTTAACCAGAAGAGAACCTCACTGAGATAAAATAAAATCTCTTTTCCAGGAGTGTCCTGGCCAAGATGACCCAGTTATACAAATACCATACAACAAAAACAGTACATCACAACAATAAAATATAGCATTAGAAGCATTTGCAAATCATTAAATCATTTTCTATTGGACAAAAGTGTTTTAAATTTACTAAGAGACACCAACTGATTTAGCTGCAGTTTCATTTGAAGTGAGTTCCAGTCTGGCAGCATATTCAAATGCAGTTTTACCTAAATTAGGTGAAGGTACATAAAGATTATATTGATTGGGAACAATGAATAGTTAACAACCACTTTTGGTGAATCAAACAACAGAGATAGGATGCCAAAAAACCCAGAATAGCTTTGTAAATCAATAAATACCAATGCATTTGCCTTCGAACAGCAAGTGAAGACCAGGCAACTCTATTATATAGGCTACAATGATGTGTAGAAATGAACAATCCGTATAAATCTTAAAGCACCATGATACACGCTTCCAGAGAGGCAAGACGATAAGAAGAGGCATGCTGATACACTATAGTCAAGAATCGGTAAAAAGTTCCAGACACAAGCTTCTTCCTTGCATTAAATGAAAAGCAAGACTTGTTTCTGAAATAAAATCCCTTGCTTCAACTTTAATCAAATAATCATATGAATCAAAAGTTTGTCATCAATTATGATGCCCAGATACTTATACTCTGACACTAATGATCAATTTTCCTTGCAGAGTTAGAACAACAGAACCATCCAAATTTCTAGAGTTTGATAACCACATAAATTTAGTTTTCTCAACATTTAAGACCAACTAAAAGTAAAACAATATCAACGTTCAAGTCAAGGTTCAAGGTTTCATTTGTATGGTTATACAGAAGTGAGAAAATCAATCAGGTCCGCTCAGTGGACAATGCAAAATAATAAATTACTCATCTTTGTAAGAAAAATAAGTAAATGTGCAATGAAATAAAAAGTAAACAATAAGATGTGCAAAAACAATAAGATGTACAAAAGAAAACAGTGTACTGGGACTTAATAAATAGTAATGTGAAAAAGAGGATGTGACGGGTTGTTATGTACAGCAATGATGAGAATGTGACTACAGAGAATATTTACAGTTAACAATGGGTCTTGTAAGTGTTTATGAGACTGAGTTTGAGTTTAGGAGCCTGATGGCCAGCTCCTCCTCAGTCTTTCAGTCTTTTGCCATCATGCTCCACCAGATGGCAGTAAACAGAAAGATGGTTACGGTGAGTTGAATCTTTGAGGATTTTAGCCTCTGCTTTTACAGCGTTTGATGTTTTTGAGGGAGAGCAGACCCTGAGATGTGTTCAGCTAAGCGCGACTCTCTGTAGAGCTTTGCAGTCCTGGTTTGTAGCCTGAACTGCACTGAGTCAGAACACTTTTCTTATGGTGGTTTGAAAGTTTTCCTCAGAATAGTCAAACTGGTTTACAGTCTTGCTGGCTTTCTCCACAGGGTAGTCAGAGTGTGTTGTCCTTCCTGAAGTCCACAGGTCCTCTGGTTGCTCAAGCTCTGAGTCACCCTCTCCACAGGGGTCCCACTGATCATAAGAGGGTGTGTAGGTGCTGCTGTCTTCCTGAAACGATCAGCTCCTTAGTTTTCTGTTCAGAGAGACAGTTGTCCTGGCACCATGATGTAAGTCTCATCCATATCATCCGCTCGCCAGTTGATGAGGCCCAGAAAGAATAACGCAAATTTGATCATTAAATTTATTAAATAGTGGTAGTGTCAAATGCCTTCGTTAATCAATAAAGACATTGATTTGTTTTGTAGGATTTATCATCAGTTTGTTAAAACAATTTATAAGATATAACTTTATGGATATAGTTATCAATAGTATCCTTGAGGACAGGCAGGCCCACTCCCAATAGGTCTTGATTGATAAGTTAACAGATGTGACTTGGTTTGATAATATTCACCTTTAAGATAGGACCTGGATTTTATTCACACTTGCACGCATTGAGTTCTTCCCTTTAAATAAGTATTAAACATATATACTAATGAAAATGTATAACCTAATGCAATTGTAAGTCGCTTTGGATAAAAGCGTCTGCTAAATGCATAAATGTAAATGTAAATGTAAACCACGAAACTACATTGTCTGATAGACCAACACTTCTAAGCCTATCTAACAAAATATTGTGGTTCACAGTATCAAATGCCTTCGTTAAATCAATAAAAAGACATGCACAATGGTGTTTTCCATCTAGGGACCTAACAAGATCATTTAAAACTTTTAAAACAGTATTTACACTCTCATAAACTTTTGTCTATCAACCAATCAGGATTTCGTAAAAAACACCGCACCATTACTGCTGTGTCAATTGTTTACTGATAAAACTTTCCAAAAGTTTTGACAAGATACATAACTTTGAAATAGGTCTATAGTTATCTAATAAAGTAGGCACTTTCAACAGAGGAACAACAAAAGCAGACTTCCAGATCTGAGGAATTTCCTTGGTTGTTAGGAAAGTTTAAACAGATATGACAATGGTTGTGAAATAATGTTAGCCGCTAATTTTAAAACAATGGTTCAATAAGATCAGGACCTGATGATTTATTCACATCTAGATTCTGTAATGCAGAGCAGACATCAGAAGTTGTAATATGATTAAAAATGAACTCTGTTGTCCATAGATGCCGCTCTGCATTAAGAAATTCAGAATTTACAGTAGTATAATTATTAGTCTGAAACAATGACCCTGATTCAGTAAAGTGGCTATTAAAACAATTGAACATTTGTAATTTATCCACTATTTTAATACCATCCTTTGTTATGCAATTGGGAAGAGCTGAAACAGATCTATTACCAGTCAAAAACTTTATATTTTTCCAGAACTTACTTGCATTTGCTGATTTCTTTTCTCTTTTCTCTGATTTTGCCTTTCTGATCATAACTGTACATTTGTTACGAAGCTGCTTAAAATACAACCAATCAGGATTTAAGTTGGTTTGTCTGGCCTTAGCCCATGCAGCATCCGCTCACGAATAAGGTCTGACAGTGCAGTTGAAAACCATGGATTATCTCGGCATTTAACTCTAATTTTTTTTAAAGGAGCATGCTTATTAATAATCAGAATAAAATTATCATAAATATAATTCCAAGTATAATTCCACTTTCAATATCTGGGATTAATGTAATTTTTTCCCAATCAAATTGTGCAAGGTCGAATAAAAAACCTTGTATATTAAAGTGTTTCATACAGCGTTTGGTGATAATTCGTGGTTTCTGCTTAAACATTTTTATATCTCTTACTACTGCAACAACACAATGATCAATAATATCATTTTCAAATACTGAAGCTAGAGAATATTTATGAGAGGCATTTGTGAGAACAAGATCTAATAATGTGAATTTTTCAGGAAACTTCGAGTTAGGTCTTGTTGGTTTATCTACCAATTGAAAAAGATTATAAGTATCACAAAACGCTTTGAAACCACCAGATACTGGAAGCAACCAATTTAAATTAAAATCACCCATTAATATCAATTCTTTATAATTCAAGGAGGCCAGTGAATTCATCAAAGAGGTCAGGGTTTTACTAGTAGCCGATGGAGGTCTATAACAACCTACTATAGTAAGTTGACATGTCTTTGAGAATCAATAGCTAAACAGCATGAACTATTAGCTCTTAATCTGTCTGCTTCAAAGTAGCATGGAAATGCTTCAAAGCATTCTTTAACGTAAATTACGACCCCCACCCCTTTTTGGTCTATCCGCTCTAAAAACATTATAACCAGTGATGCTGATCTCTTTATCTAAAATAGTTTTGTTGAGCCAAGATTCAGATATTATTATAACATCCGCATTTGTATTCCTTGCCCAGATATTAACCATGTCCAATTTAGGTAACAAACTACGAACGTTAACATGGATAAAACCCAAGCCTGACCTAGATCTTAATTCAGTTGGAGTTGTATAAATTGGGACACACCTATTATATGGACCTGGATTTGGCAGTACATTTCCGGATATTAGAAGCATAAGAACTATAAGGCTCTTACGTCTAGCTGATTTACTTATTACATAATTTCTTACAGTCGGACCCACATGGAGAGAATAATTAATACAGTAGTTCTCTTCCTTAGTTAGAGCACACCTTATAAAATCTACATATATAAAAATAAAAGGATACAACTTAAAGCAACATTGTTTAAACAGAACAATGTCTGTAGACAGTCCGCTGCGTATCCAACTGTCGACATATGCAGATGGTAAATTGCATGTTAAGGATGAATCGTAAACAGACCTACTGTCTCTGATGTGAACTTGGTTAGGCAACCAGATGAGTAGACCCACTAGGAATGTGCATGCAATTATTATGCGCCACATTATCCTCCAAAGTCCCCAGCCGTAGAATTCAGATAAGGTTGTATGAGGAAGCAGTACGTGAGTCCTCCGAGATTCTCCACACATGACCGTCAGACAACTCTTCAAACTTTAGCCGCCGAACTGATGAAGGCACCCCAACAGCTAGGCAATAGCAAACGAGCCCTTACCAAGGGACTCGAACCAAAAGCTGTAAAGGTGCAATGCCGCCGTCACTGATGCTCAATCCGTGGACACCCGCAACAAAACACGGATCTCAGTTAGAGGTGCGATGCCGCCGACACCGGTTGTCAATCCGCGGATATCTGAAGCAAACACGGAACTCGGTTCAGAGAGGTGCGATGCCGCTGTCACCGATGCTCAATCGTGGACAACTTCAGCCCACACTTTGATCCAGTGCTTGAATGCAGTGCAACAGAATAGCCGTCAAGTCCGTATTCCAGACAAACAAGTCGAAATGTTAAAAGATCAGCTCCAATTCCAAAGCAGTAAACTACTACCAGGCAGATTCAACCATTCTAAGCCCGGTGTGACGATACGTTATTCACAAACGCATCCACGCTAAGTGACCAGGGATCGTGATAGAATGGTTTTAGCGTTGCATATCAAGTTCATATATATTTGAAAGTAATCAATAAACTTCTAAAACTCAACTTTAAAACAACAACAGTCCATTTAGACCAGTCCCTGACAGGGGCGCGGGAACAGGGGGTGCTGAGGGTGCTGCAGCACCCCCTGTTTTTTTCTGTGGGCAACTGTAAACTGTTGTGAATAAAAAAAATATATAGGCAAAATTTGTTATAATAAAGATTCATTCAAACATTTCTATGGTTGCTCCGATGTTTATAACATTTAGTTTACATTGGCTATTTTGCTATCTATTTCTATGTGATCTTCGACATATTTACCATTTGCCCATTAATTTAACAGTTGTTAGAATTAAAGTTATCAAAGTTATTAAACTGATGCAGGGCTATTTGATGCACGCGTTGCGCACATCCTGCCAAATCACGCACGCAGCACTGCCAATGCTTGCTTTTATGTTTGTGAATGTTATGTTTGTGTTGGGGGATCTGTAGGTTGTGGCTTAAAAGCGGAACATGGAAATATCATGGATGTACTGGATTTTTTTTGTTCTCAGCGATATGAGTCTTTCCCTTCTCCCAAAACAGCTTATAGCTACCTATTAAAATAGTTCAGTTTTGTATGTAATGGAAAAGTGATTAGACTATGTTTCGTTTTTCTTCATAAAGTTAATTTAGAAAAACCTTGGGAGCATTTTTTGTTCGTTAAATGTTTTTTTTTTTTTTAAGCAACGACCAAGCAGCCAGCATCAGAGTTGATCGCCTATGTTTGATTAATTTAGCCTTATCAAATCATCACGACTTGACTAAAATAAAATCGATAGATAGGCCTATAAACATTTAAACTAACACTGTGATATGCTTGAACTGTTTAATATAAATGTGCAATATCCAACAGTTTGTGTGGAAAGTGGAAGCTGAAGCGAGCTTTACAGGACATGGAGGATTTTTTTCTTACAGTAAAAACAACTTAAAATATGCCGTGTGATTTTTTTCTCATAAAGGTAAGAGTAATATATCATTTGGAACTGTAAAGGGTCTACTTTTATTTGTGTGCATTCACAATATCAACATTGTGCTTTTATAAAATAGGAAAACAGAGAATGCACTTTCTGCCGGTTTTGAACAAGAGCGCTTCAATGATGAACCGAAACTGGGCAACTCGAAACTGGCTCAGAGATATGATAAATATATCTATAGAAAGCTGTAAAATACTACTTTAAAACGAAATAATTCAAAGCAAAAACTCTTCATTAGCCTATGTAATCCGTTAAGATGCATATATATTTCTCTCTTGGCGTCCAATGAGGAGATGGTGAGTCATTTTCCCGTCACCTCACCATCTAAAATATACAAATAAGGCAAAGCCTAAAACAGGCCCGATTATAATTTATGCTTTTATTTTATAATTGTATTCAAAAAAAAAAAAGTATGTAAATCTTTGTCCTTGAATTTAAAGGATTTGCTGCAATGCAATTTTGTCTGACAGATAGGTGAATTATTTATTGGCCTATCTTTTTAATCCATGCAGCAAATGCTTTAAAAACAGCTTTAAAATTACTTTATTGCATTCCAGATGCTTTTAAAATAACTTTTCACTATACATTTTAAGGGTTTTTAAGCTTGAATGTAGCTTGAATGTAAAACATTGTTATGAATTCATTGTAGCCTATTCCCATTTGTAAAATAGCTAATTGCTGTCTAACACGATCTCATGAAAGTGCGTAGGCTATAGCACGATTTTCTGTTTCTATTTGGCATAATATTTATACGCAGAAATTGACTACCCCCCAGGACCCCCTACATAAAACACCTTCCCGCGCCCCTGGTCCCTGATAGCAACTGACTCCGGGGTGGATCCGCGCTCAAGTCGGCAGCTCCGCTGTACAGTCAGACTCTGTTCGGTCATTCGCCTAGAATATGCCCCGCCTCCGGACCGCGCACTGTCAGTTAGCGGACTCATTACAGACACTTGCCGGATTCTCCATCCGAACGTGCTTTAAAAAAAAAAAAAGCTGCAGCCGGCCAGGTTGAAGAGGACTGAACACGGTAAGAATTCGTATTAATACTGTTAAAATATGCTTTATTTGTACAGTTGTCAGTAACATTAACGTTAATAAATTAGTGAATTGCCTTGTTAGTGTTTTTAACTTTTGAAATTGCGTTGTGGAATGTCCAGTTAAGGCTCTTTGGCATAATTAGCATTATCGTAGATGTGAGTAATAACAGGCTTATTTGGACGGGATCTCCTCCTTTCTGTGAGAGGGGTAGTTTAGTTGGCTATCTGGATTTTAATCCAGTCCTGATTGTAGCTAGGCTAACGTTAGATGTAGGTATTTTTTTCACTCCTCTTCAGGGATGTTCTAGAGTATTTCAAGTCTATTTTTGCTTATATTTCGACAAATATATTCCCCACCTCTCCTCGTAATTTTAGTAATTCAACGTTACATGAAATAAACTAGCGGACTCATTACGGATGCTGGGCGGATTTGCGATCCGAACGCGCTTTTTTCTACCAGTCGCATCTCAGAAATCAAATCAGAAATCATCCTCCTCCGAGCTGCGGACTGTCAGGCTGAAGAGGACTGAACACGACAAGAATACTGTTAAAATATGCTTTATTTGTACAGTTGCCAGGGGTACTCTGAAACTCAATTCGTCCAGGCGCACAGAATATGCCCGCCCGGACAGCGGACTCGCTACAGACGCTGGGCGGATTCGCTGAACTGAAGCGCCTTTTTCAGCTGTCGCCGTTGCTGAATGATCGTCCTTAGAGTGCAGAAGCCGGAGCCGGCAGGTCGGAAAACGGTAAGAATAGTTAAAATATGTTTTATTTATACAGTTATGAGCCAGTAATATAACCGTTCATTGCTTTTGTTTGATATTTTGATTCTGAAATGATCATTAAGTCAACATTCGCTCTTCAGTTTTCATTAGTGTAGATTTGAAACTTTAAAAATAGATTTGGTAGATAACTTTTTGAGTAAAAAGCTACTTGGACGGGACTTCATTCTTTCTGGGTGGTGGGGTGATAACATTAGCTATCCAGATTTAAATTCAGTCCCGAGCGCCTATTTAAAAAAAAAAATCGTCCATTTTCCGGTAAAATAGCAGGCGAGAAATAAAGTTAGGCTCAGGCGCGGAGCTGTGGGCGGGCCTGGACGGGCCTGGGCCCGCCCACATTGACAGCTGGCCCGCCCAATCAGAAATAAAAAAATAAAATAAAACACTACTCTGTATTGTTAAACATGGATACTACTTTATGTGGTGTATTTCATCTATAACATGTTATGTTAAAAACAGTAAAATTATAAGTAAGCCTGATAACTTTACAATTTAAGTGTGTTGGTGACGTGTTTTCATTGGTCAATGCAACATAAACGTAGCACGCTCTATTGTAATCTGGCGCGAACCATCTATGACGCGAACAACCAACGGCTATAACGTTCGCTAGAAGTGTATGGTATCTTGATTTTTCTTAGTATGGCCAAACAAGTTACTCTCACTCATTTTGTTAAAAAACCTCGTATTGAGATTAATAATTATTTGGAGGACCAATCTGTGGATCGTAATGGAACAACCGCTGGCTCTGAGAATGGAGCAGAGATTAACTCGAACCTCACGACCTCCACTGATGCTAACCGGCAAGCAGATCTGCCTATGGCTAATCAACGATCACTCCTACACTTAATTGCACCGTCCGGATCTGTCAGCTCTGGGGAACCTGCTACCCAACCTCATCTACAGGCAGGGGTTAAGTCTGATGTGTAATATTATATTTAATCCGTGCATTAGGTAATAGTATGGAAGCTCGTTTCCGCCACTGATTAAAAATAAAAAATGTATTGTGACTTTTATCTCACAATTTCTGATTTTCTTTTTCTCATAATTGTGTGATATAAACTCGCAATTGCGAGATATAAAGTCGATATAAACTCACAAGTCTGACTTTTTTCTCAGAATTACTATATCTCGCAATTATGATCTGTTTTCTAGCAATGACGTTTTTTTTCTCAGAATTTCGAGATATAAACATATATATATTATTTATTGGCAAAAACGTGTTGTTTCAGTGTTAATCAAACATTAAAAGAAAAGGACTAACTCGTTGCTCTTGATTAAACTATTTTTTGCTAATAAAAATAGCAAATAAAGAGTAGTTATATTAACAATTATATAGTAATTATTTTAAAGAAAAGAAATGGAGGAAAATATTCATCAAGTTACTTGATGATTTTTCTTTGTAATCTTCAGAAAACATAAACTCGATATTTCTCAGATTCCTCTGCTGACTCTATCGCCTTCAAACTCATCATTTGCTCAGTCATTTGTCTTCCGATTCCAACCAATCATATATCATTTTGAAGGTATTTTAATGCAGAATGTGAAAATAAAAAATCATAATTTTGGAAAAATTGCTCATTACCGACTCATTTGCCATCACGACTCGCTTTCTAATCACTAAAAGGCAGTCATTCATCTTAGTTCATCGTGATCTCTTCAAACTCGTGTTATAATTAATGAAGTTCTCTACGCTGTACAGATAATCTCTTATTTACATCGAATGAGGTTATTTGTACGCCTGAACACCTGAACAAAAACTCCGGCAATTTAAGTGGTAAGTGGATTCTATCTTAAACGCCTCAGATTTACTGTAAGGCTCAAGAAATCAACAGATATGTCAGAGATTTGATACAATGCTCAACACTGCAAAAACACGTTGAAATAGAAACCGATCTCCAGAGCGCAAACCAAAACGTGCTGGATAGTTTGCCAAATCTGTAATAAAATGCCATAACTGCTTCAACTGAGGGTGCTTTTGATTTCATTTGAGTGTGCTTAGCACCCCTGTAGAACCGGGCCTGAGAGGCCCACCCATCTGTCACGTTCTGCATCCACCACTGGTTAGGCCTACGTACTTTTTACACATCTTGTTCTCGTACTAGTTCGAGTCTGTTTTCGTTTATTTTTTGACATATATTCTGCTCCTTCCCATGTGATGTTTCAGATAATTATTTCATATCATACCAAATCATATTAAGATACCGTGTGTGTGTGCGTGTGTGTGTGTGTGTGTGTGTGTGTGTGCAGTTTACATCTCATTCATTCAGTCGTTGTTGGAGTCATCTTGCTATTTCAGCTGCCAGAGTAAGTTTAAATAGTAATCTTTGGTTCTGGTATAGGCTACTTGTTTGAGTTTATTTTTGTTTACGCCTACATTTTGACATGTATTCTGCTTCTTCCCATGTGATGTTGTTTCAGATAATTATTTCAAATCATACTAAATCATATTAAGATACTGTGTGCGTGCGTGTTCTGTTGCAGTTTACAGCTCATTCAAGTGCTGCCAGTCTGTTGGGGTCCATTTCACCTTTTTCAGCCATCTGAGTAAAGTAAGATTAAAACTATGATAAACTTAAATCCAGCTGTTTTGATAAATTATGACAATGGTCCATACTACAGCTCTTAACATGTAATAAATGTGCTGTTTAAAAGGATTCATCCCAATATTTTAGTTTAAAGCCCCACTTGTATCAGTAATCTTTGGTTCTGGTAGGCTACTTGTTTGAGTTTATTTTTACATTACAACTAATTATGGCACAAAAGCCTTACACTACTAGATAATTTGGGCAAATCATACCAGATATATTTTGGAGTGTAGCTTTCCTAAAAATGTCAAGATCTATTCAATATATAGCACAGGGTTCCTTGGTCATCAAGGTATTTAGAAGGAAAAAGAACACTGGACGTTTATTTCCTTCTGTTAATTATTAGAAATTGACAACATTTTTGTTACATTTTAGATTTCCTCCTGGCAACTATTGGGGGCCATGACACAAACGTGTCACATGGAACATTCTTTCCGCATGTTCCATGATGATGTTGGGAGGAGGATCAACTGGAAGGGCATGAATGGGAAAAAGTCCTTCAAACAGATGGAGTCAGGACATTTCTCCTGTGTAAGTAAATGTAATGTAACTTGTACTTTAACTCAAGTATATTTCTAATGAAAAAACAGTACTTAGTTTTAAATCTGAAAGAGCACTGTGTATAAAGTTATTGTCTCTCAAAAAAAGTAGACTCTGAATCATTGAAACAAGTTGTTTTTAAAACGAATCCCTAGGATTTCATATTGTCCGCCCACTTGTTGCGCGCACAGACCTGGGAAAACTTGATTTTCGCATTGGTCTGAATGAAAATTCAAATTCATTCTTTGCCAAAATCAAGTCTATGTTGACTGAATATGTTTAGCAGCTTCATCATGTGCTTTTTATGTGTCCTCTTAAAAGCAATGTTTATTTAATTTTTTTTTATTAAAATAAAAAATACAAATGTGTAGATGTTTTTTATTGCAATGTTTACATATAATATGTATTAATTAATTGTTACTAATGTGTTAATAATTAACTTATTTAAATGCTTTTTATTTTCAAGGAGTAAGCTAGTTAAAAATAGTCAAATAATTAACCTTCTATGCTGTTGGGATTTGCATTTGTTTATTTTTTAAATGTTTCCTTCATCTAAATGGCATGTGATTTTGGGTGAATTCCAAACGGCTTTTTTTGCGCCCTTGAAGGGCACTTCGGAAGGGGGATGCCATTTGTAGGGACGTTCCAAACGAAAGTGAACAACTTAATCCCTTCACGAAGGGCCCTTCCAGAAGTCCATTAGCGAAGTGATTTCCGTTTGTGATCATGTGATCTGTTAGGAGATCTTGCGATGCATTTGAAAGCAAAGTTGGGGTTTATTTCGAGTTTACATACAAAAGTAAGTAGAATAAGCTAATTGAATTTGTTTTTATTTTCATGTAATACAAAATATTTTCCTCAGTGAAAGAAATATGATTTAAGACTGTATTGTAAGCAAGTATAATTTGAAAAAGTTTAATAGTAAATAAGACACAATTAAATAGTATTTGAATAAAATAATAACAAGAAAGATTTATTTGCAACAACCATAGACCGTAAAGCAACAACGCTGAATGCTGCACGCACAGCGTTGTCAAGGTAACATTTTGTCCTTCATTCCCTTCGCCAAGGGAGTTCCAAAGGCTTATGAGACAGTAATGCCCTACACCCTTCAAAGAACACACTTCAAGGGCTCTGCCCTTCGAAGGGAGTAGGGCATAGGATGCTCACTTCCATTTGGAATTCGCCCATTTTTTCCTACACTCGCTATACTTTATACTTATATACGAGCGTATGGGACACTCAGTGGGTTCTGGTGTAGTGCAGCCAAGATGGTGGCGTTTGTTTCCGGTAAGAGAAAACAGGAGAGGGAATTCCAATGGATTGTTTAATCAAAGGGGATTAGTATATGTTACTTCACACATGTGGTCTATAATAAACAGAAGAGACACAAAGAAAACAGTGGTAAATATATTAGTAAATGACACAAACAATCAGTTATTAAGTCATATTAATTAACCTACACGATTTCCCGATTATATTAGTAAATAAAGAAAACAATGGCAAGCAGATTGCGCTGTCGTTGCGTATACTCGGTATTACGAGCAGGAGAATAAGCAAAGTCATCAAATTCGACCTTTCATACAATATGAACAAACCGGGTGATATGTAACTGGGAAGTGAGCATAATCGTTTTAGTCTAATAGGAATACACTTATTAACAATCTCCAAGTCCGGTATGAAAGCGTTTGGTTTTACTTTCGTTTGTGACGCAGTTTAAAGTGCGTTCAATTCACAGGCAAATATTGACGTTCAGAGCAATAAAATAGGTTACAAATACAAAATATACATTGAAGCTCACCCGTAGTCATTTACACACTGGTAGAAAACATATATAAAGTTGAATAAACAGTCCAGCCAGCTCAATTGGTAACCTGCTGCTGTCGAGTCAAAATGACAGCTCCTAACTGAACTACGTATGCTACGTGCCGTTAGGGGCGTGGTTAGGGCTTTCTCACAACTTAAGAACCACAAAACTGCAAAAATGTTAATAATAGTCATTTTATAATAAATCCAAAAGCAATAAATGTGGAAATAACTGTAAAAGGAAGTGGAAAAGAGCTAATAATAACCTCTGCGTGACTCATCTTACAAATAAACAGAGAGAAGTAGCTCCGGTTACAATGTTCTTCCACAAGATTCATGCACTTTTTTTTTTTAACCGCTAGGGTACCAAAAGTTACATAGTGTACCTACCCGTATAAACATCATATTGTACATTTTTGTTTTAAAGGCAGTGGTTATGTGTGTCCTTTTTTATAAAATGGTAGCTTTAATGATATTTCATGAAATCTTTAAATGTAAATCTGCTTTTGCATTACAGGTGCTGTGAGAAACAACCAAGTCTCCGTGCCGCCACTGAGGACTTTGTTAAACACGTGATACGGTGGTTCAACCTGGCAGCAGATAGGGGAAGCTCAAGGAGTCGCCCCACTGTCAACACCTTGACCCAACAGTAGCCTCTAGGAGATGTTCGTTTAAGAGTACAATTATATTCAGCAAAGAATCTTAATATTTCTGTATTTGTTTTTATTCTTTTTCATTAAGTAAAATGTTTTATTAAATAAAACAATGTTCTTGGTACAATATTTCGTGGCATTTTATTTTTCTGTAATACCTATTCAATGTATACATAATACAACTATGAAAATAGGTAATTACTTTAAAAATAGTTCATTACAGACTGTAAATATATTCATAGTTCTATTGTGACTGGCTAAAAGGATGAATTTAGATTACAATTTTTTGCATGATTTAATGTTTTATTAATATTAATATTAATAAAGGCAGACATTTTATATTCAAGCTTTTATAGAGCAATCTAGTCTATTTAATGTTTGGTCTGTTAGATTTGAAATATTTTTGAAGCTAGTTTACCAGATTAGTAGTTTTGAATGAGGGGTATCCAGACCGAATGGTCCACTAATGAACGGAACGGGAACTAAATCCGTAATCCTTATCTGTTCCGGATCTGCTGCGCTGTGCAAGTGGACGCCGTTACGGACCCGTTTTGCGGATCCGTTCCGGATCTTGTGGTACTTCCGGGGCGGATCCGCTCCGGTGTCATTTTGCTATCTGGGCGTGGTTCTCAAACTTTTTACACCAAGTACCACTTCAGAAAATATTTGGCTTTCCAAGTACCACCATTATGACCAACATTAAAATGCAGTATAAATGGCTGCCCACTGCTCCGGGTGTGTGTTCACGGTGTGTGTGTGTGTGTGTGTGTTCACTGCTGTGTGTGTGTGCACTTTGGATGGGTTAAATGCAGAGCACAAATTCCGAGTATGTCACGTCACTTTCACTTTCAGTAGCACTATACACAGTAAAAAAATAAAAATAAAAAAACGAGTCAGTTTTAATCCTTAGAAGGATATTTATTATTGTCAGCCTCTTAAAATATAGTAAATACACAGTTTGAACATGAACACTGCACCGTGCTTACTTCCACGTAAATAAAAAACGTAATTATTAAATTAAAATATATTGTACCTAAAAGTGAAATAAAAACTGTACTGTACTTAAATGTTAAAAAAACTGTACTTAAAGATTAAATGAAAATGTATCATACTTAACATTTAAGTACAGTAACTTGGTTTTTATTTAACTTTAAGTATGATACATTTTCATTTAATCTTTATTTAAGTACAGTTTTTATTTCACTTTTAAATAAAAAAGTACTTGATTAAAAAAAACACAGGCTGTATATGTGTAACCCCCCCGCGGGGGCCAGCCGTGGATAGTTGGAACTCAGTGACATCCAATCAGATTGAAGCATTTCAAACAGCTGACCAAAGAGCGGAAATGATGTCACAGCCAATCCGATTTTTTCATGTATTTATTTGGATCGTGGGTTCGAATCCAGCTCAAGCAGGACTGAAACTTTTTATAAAACAAAATTGTAAAATATAACAATACATTACAGCTGCAAAGTATTTGAAATGTGTGTCTTGCCTTTTGGGATTTCAAAAAGGCAAAGTATTATGAATAAATGAATTGTATTATATATTATGTATATAGTATTATGATTAGTATTATTACAAGGCAAAGTATTATGAATAAATTATTATTATTCAAGTAAATAAAGTAAAATAATAATATACATGAAATGGTTATATGAAAACATGAATATTATAATAATGATTTCATTAAACATGAATGGTCTCTATTAAATGGCTTTTGAAATGAAAAAAAGGCATTTAAATTGAAGTTAAACTAAGTAATATTAAAGTACTACATGAACATTGATTGAGTTATGGGATAATTTAAGTCACACTTAAGTTAAATGTTCAATTAAGTGTTTCCAAAACCATAGATATTATTAAGTATTTGTCCTATGAAAAATACCATATAACACAAATAATAATTCATTAATCAATTTGTCATTTTCTGTTGTTTTTATGAAATGCTATAAGCACTTTTTAAGATCCAAATTAAAACAGAAATAAAAAATAATTGTGACTATATATAGTACAATATCACACTGAAAAATAAATCAATCAAAATGTACAGTATATACACATGACTTATACTCCAAATTATTATGAATATATTATTAATAATAAAATAAACAGTAAAATAATATTAATATAACATTCCATGGTTATATTAAAAGCATGAATGGTTATATTACATGTCTTTTGAAATGTAAATGAGAGGCATTTAAATTGAATTCAACTTAGTAATAAATAACAATTATATATAAACAATTAATAGAGTGATGGAATAATAGAAGGCACACTTAAGTTATATGTAGAGATCGACCGATATATCGGTTTACCGATATTTTTCCCGATATTTAAGCATTTTACCATAATCGGTTATTGGTTTTGTAAAAAAAAAAATATCGGTTTTGATTTTTATTTTTTTATTTTTTTTACATACATAATTATACAGAGTATAACCAGCAGTGAAATGTTGTTCTCTGCATTTGACCCATCCAAGTACACACACACCTGGAGCAGTGGACGCACACACACACACACACACACACACACCTGGAGCAGTGTTCACTCAGGAAAAGCTCCAGCACGGCCACCGCATGTAACTTTATACAAGATTAACTCGTTTGAAACACGCTGAATTATATTAACATTTACTATAGAACCATTATTTCACCAATAAACATCTACATAAATACATCTCTATCGAAATTAATGATTTATTTTCTCCACAAGCGATCGCAGTTTGAGTATAGTTCTGTGTACATTATGAAATAACTGCTGACAGCGTGATTTATCTATCTAGAATGACAAAAACATTTGAATAATTCTGATAAAACATGCCAGTTGAGAAATGCAATAAAATACAATGTTTTGTTTGTTATAGCTTATTTCAATATTACAGAGAATATTATTCAGTGAATTAACATTATCCAGTGAATTATTATTATTCACTCTTTAGCCTATTAAACAGCTTATAAACCTAAAACTGTAGTTTAAAATGAAGTTGATATTTTGTTTGAGTTTTCCCTCTTTTCCTCAGGTTTTAAATAAGCCTGTAAGCGCCGTGCGCGTTTTACTTTGCTTGACGCCGAATTGCTGCTGATATTAAAGTCAGTGTTTAAAATAAAAATCAGCAAATACTGTGGAACCAAATAAATGAGAAACGAATGTTTTTTTTTTAAACATTATCACTTAGATCAGGGGTAATAGATCGTATTCACCTCTCCGTATTCTGTGTTTAGGAGGAGAAATACGGTTCTCATGGCGCTGTGAATACAGACTGAACGCGGCTCAAAGCCGCTGTATGAACATATGATACAAACTACTGCTCTCGCTGGATAAAAGAAGCCAGCGTCACACTAGTACACACAAGTTTGGATGGGCAAGTTTTGTAATCAAGGTAAAGCTGATTACAGTGACATGATCGTGCATTAGGCGCGTTATGTCCGTTATAAATGACGCCAAAACGAACCGTGTATGTGCGCTCGGTCACGCTAACATCATATTTCTGCTTGAATACAGCTCAGTATATAGTTGAATACAGCAACGTGAATAGTGAATAATAATAAAACACTATTTTATTTATCATTATTAAATTAATGCAACATAAAGATACATCACAACAAGCCTTTTTAATTATTTATTTAATGTGTATTTTATCATTTATTTACTTTTCACTTGGTAGATCTCGGTGAGTTTTCTCCTTGACCTAGATTAATGTCAGACTCAGAAGTCAACAGGCTTAAACGGGTACTTTTACATTTGGTTTCAAACTCTTCCGCATCGTCTTGTCAGTGTCACCTCACTCTTCTTGTCAGTCATCTCTCTTCACGTGATAAATGAAATCTGATCTGTGATGTAGAGGTCTGCGCGGGACTATTTTAGGTTGTATTCCGCCCCGCTCCCGCGATATATTCTGTTTGTTCACATTTCTGCTGAAAGAAAGAGAGCTAGGCTAACAAATACAAGTTTATTCTGCACCAAAGTGTATTTATTTTATTTTTGTCTTGTCAAGAGTCTTGAATTTATTGACTGATAAATGTTAATAACATTTTGCTGCCAACACGGAATACAGTTTCACAGAGAGGAAAAAAGTTATACAAAAATTGTAATCCCTATTATAATTTGTTTTGTCAGGATATAATTCGTTTATGCTAACATTCAGCCTACAACACAATAGGAACAAAATGTAGGTTTAGCCTAATAGCTATTTTATTAGTCTTGTCAAAACACTAAATTAATTTAACATCTTGCTGTTAACACAGTGAAAAGTGCAGCAGAGAAAAAATAAATAAATTCGACACAGTCTGTCATTTAAAATGATAGGATAAGCATAATACAAAAAAAAGGAAAGGGAATTGCACGTCCTTCAAGGACAGCGGAGTTAGAAATCCTGCGGAGTAATAAATCTTGTCGGGACAGCCGGTAATGCAGACCTAGACTGCTGTGATGCAAGTCTCTCGTTCGCTCGGTGCATTGCATTTAGCAGCCGCGTTCAGTTTTAATTTTAGTGTCCTCTATCTGAACGAATTTATTTTTATTACTATAAAAACAATCTAAAGGACTGTGGGGGACGGTGCCAAGGTGAGCAAGTGATGAAACAGTGTTGCGGCTTAACACCAGTATAACCGTCCTGCGGCAAGCCTACTTCACTCTGTTATTTATTTACTTTATAACAGTAAATAAATATCGGTTCTGAATATCGGCTATCGGTACATAAATGTATAAATTATCGGTATCGGTTATAAAAAATCAATATCGGTCGATCACTAGTTATATGACCAATTAAGTAGTGCTTCCGAAACCAAAGAAACTGACAAATATAAGCCCTATAAAGTAGAACAGGGCACTCATGAAGCAATTTGTACATTTCAGTTGCTTTTATTAAATGCTCATTTTAGTAAATACAAAATGTTGATATTTACAAACAAGATTAGTAAATATTGATCCAAAATAATAAAATATAAGGAAAAATTAATTTCTGACAATATATACATATTACAATCTCACACTGAAAAATAAACAAATCAAACTATACAGTATATACATCAGTTAAATATTTCTAAGGGGTAAAATATTACAAATATATATATTTTTTTTCTGCCAGCCATTTCTGTCTTTCCATCTTGTAAAATGCAGACTCTTTAAACTCTCTCCAGGTCATCTTTCTGCATGTTAGTCTTTTTCATTTACCAACCTCAGAACATGGCAATGAACATATTTCCCTGCTACGCCAGAAAGTCTGTGTGAGGACTACACCTGTGTATGTATGTGTATGACACATGTATGTGTATGTGAGGACTGTTTGAGCCCCGCTTCAGTTGCATTTTACAAAATCTGCACAAGTGACTAACGTGTCCAGTTTCAGGCTGTTTGCGTTTTTGATGTCCTTTCTCCTCCACGCGTTTCTTTGTGTCCTCAAGTTCTCTCTTAAAGAACACTAACGTTTGTTAGTCCTTCATCACTGTAGGCATTAAAACCCTTTGTGGAACAGTAGACACCTGACAGGGCCTCGCTGATTAAGAAAAGAAGGGGATAGAGGAACCATCTTTAGCTGTCCATAAGCAAGACAAGTCTTTGTTTTCTTCTCTGGAGTTGTTTAACATAAACTGGTGTTGAGCAGTTTGGCCAGGTGCATGACATACTGTGAAATGTGCAGGTTTGTGGCCGAATGGAGCATGCTGTTTGGATGAGTCGAGGACTTGTGGACCATTGCTGCACACTCCTGAGGATGTCCTTCTTCCCATGGTGTTTATTAAGCAAGTTATCAATGGGCTCTGTGTTTGTGGTTCAGTACCATCAGTCTTCACAGGTCCAGTACGGGTCACAGCCGAGGCCAGCACAGGCAGAGGTGCATATATGTAGTTCCTACACAGAGGGGAAAAAATGAATTCATTTCTGCATTCTGAAAATCATGATTGAGGCTCAACGTGGGAACCATGATACGAAAACAGTGAGGGCACAGGCAGTGTAGCAGTGATGTCTACAACAAGTTGAATATTTAGTTTAATGTGTAAGAAAATACCTGTTTAAGATCAAGTAAATCAAATTTGAGGAACTAATGAGGGAAAACACAAATATGTTCTTTATAATGTAAATGTCTGGAGAGAAACACGATGAGTTTGAAAATACAATTTTCAACAGGCATTCATAATTTGAATTCTTTTTTACAAAAGCTCCCTGAAAAACTCCTGACACTATAATATGGAAACATCTTTTACTGTAGCTTCAGATCATGCTGCAGATCCAGCGCAAATGCCTAAAGATTCTTAAATAAAGATACATTTACTGGAGATACAAAATGACATCAAATACAAAGTCTTGTTTGAAGTGATTAAAACAAGAACTAATATCTGCCATAATTGGCAAAATAGTAACCTTAATTTAAAGGGATGTTTCGATTACTCATTGACAGATAGTTGTTATTGTTTTAAGAATAAACTCATTTAATTTATTACATTTTTCAAGACTTTGTTTATATGTGCATCTGAATTAAACATATCTTGATTGAAAGATGTTTGATATTTGTACTAGAAAACAAGACAAAACACAGAGGAAGAGATTCATTCACTTTTTGCTTTGCATCCATTTTTTTTATTTAAGACTTTCTGATCTGATTTAAAACTTTAAGGCAGTGGTCACCAACCTTTTTAAGCCCAAGATCCCTGACCTGGGCCTTGCTGATAGGGAAGATCTACCCATCAAAGAAGTGACCGAAAAAGAAAGCAGAGATTGCATTTCCAACTTGAGACCTTTAATTTAGCATTTTTGAACTATGTGAAATGCTCTGGTTTAACCTGCTTTAAAACTTTTAAATTGATGCAACCAAGAAAAACTTTGACAATGTACCACAACACTGTAAAACAGCAGATAATACGAAGTGCCATTAACTGAAAAAGGGGCATTGGTAACAATAAAATTATTGTCAATGATACTTCAGCAGGTACTAACATTTTACAAATGAACTGTAAGAAACTTCAACAAACAATTATATTAATAAACAAACATTAGCAACATATTTCAGCTAACTGCGGTTATATCCCATATTTTGCAATTCACAATGTTATCAGAAGGCAAACTGCTGCTTACTCTGTTACTCAGTCAAATCAGTGTGATGGCTGTGACTGAATACTGTCCGTGAGTTCTCTGTAGTTTGGCTCGTAGCTAGACACAGCCAGTCTGAGGCAGTCTGTGAGATGTCTGTCAGTAAGGCGGCTCCTGTACTTTGATTTGATTATTTTCATCTGTGAAAACGCCATTTCACAGAGGTAAGTGGACCCAAAGTAAGCATTCACTTTCAGTGCACACGCGGTTAGGAGAGGAAACTTATGTCTGTTGACAAGTCCCCAAAAGTCACTGTCCCTTGATCTGGCTTTCAGCTCTATATCATTTTGCAAGTCAATTATCTCCATGTCTACTCCACTTGACAAAGCAAATACTTCCTGGAATTTAGCTGCAACCTGTTCTACATCAATGGGCATGAATGGGTTTGAGACAAATGCAGTGTAAAGGAATTTTCCTTTTGGGCAGTAATCAAACAGTGAAACCTATATCCAAGATGTATGTATTATATGTTTTCTCACTTGCAGTTAGAAAAGCATTCTATGTGTGATGATTTACTATGATTGGAGGTAAATTGGGAAGTGATAGAGGTAAGGAAACGCAGATGGTCAGGGGGTCAAGGGGGCATTTGACTCCCTTTTCTGTATAACCATTAATCGGTAAACAAACTGGTATCTCTCCCTCTAGAGGAGGGAAGGAGGAGGCCTTGGAAGCAAAGGACTATAAAACAGACCAAAACTGCTTTCCCTTAGCGCGCTCTTGCTCTCTTGCTACTTCTTATCTCTGGCTCTCTGTCTCTCTGGCTCTCTATAGCTATCTCTCTCTCTCTATCTCTCTCTCTCGCTCCTGACTGACTCACAGCTATGTGTGTTAGAACTGAGGGATCTTCTCTTGCAAGAGAATAAACACTTTTATTATTATAATATGGACTCAGAGTTGTCTCTTACTCAGTGAGATGTTTGTTAGAAAGAAATTGCCACAACAGTTTGGTGTCAGATAGTGGGATTCCTTGGACGTGACTTCTGGACCTGACAGCGGACGGAGGCTGATCACCTTGGAGCTGAAAAGTTCCAACCCTACCTCGCAAAAAAGATTGAGAGACGAGGGACCGTTCCGCTGTTGGGACCGGAGGGATCGACCACTGGAATCAAAAAGAACCCAGGTGGCACAAAACGACATCTCTGGTAAGAGTCAATTAAATTCAATTTAATTAGGGTGAAATTCAGTTTAAAGAGTGAAATTGAACCATATTGGCTGAGATTTGTTTCTGTGGTAGAGTAATCTGAGCAACATTCAGATTAGGTAACCTGAGATTAATTTGAGATCTGTACGGATCAAGAGGGTTTCAAACAGGTACCGAGGTTAATTGGGGTTAGGAAAAAATCGAAAGATTTTGATAAATCACAATTAAGAGGGCACTAATAGTGCAACCCGACCCGATTGCGGGATAAGAGAAAATCGGATCTGCTGGAGACGTCTAGCAGATTAAATAAGCGCGCGCGAGCAAAGCCACAGAGAGCAGAAAACAGCCAGTATGGGGATGTCTCAGAGCAAGCTTGTGAAATATGATACACCGGTGTACTACCAAATTAAAAAAAAAACATTATGGTCAGAAATGTATGCAAGATATTGAAAAATTAATCAAGCATCATGATTTTCCCGGAGAGGGAACATTGAGTCTCACAAAACTGAAAGTGGTTTCAACAACCAGGTTGTTGTTGCAAATGTGTTAAACATGTATGTTAAAAATGTGAACAAACAGTAGATTGTTGGCTAAAGGAAGTAGATGGTTGGCTCAAGGAAGTAGATAGGAAGGGAAAAAAAGCAAGTGCAGAAAGTTAGCAGGAAGGGAAAAAAAGCAAGTGCAGAAAGTTAGCAGGAAGGGAAAAAAGCAAGTGCAGAAAGTTAGCAGGAAGGGAAAAAAGCAAGTGCAGAAAGTTAGCAGGAGGGGAAAATGAAAAGTGTGAAAGTCTATTTGTATGTGTCTGCACCACCAGAACAGACTGAACCACAGTATGTTTGTGTTTCCCACATGAAAATACGGTGAGGTCGGCACCGCCAAAACACCCATCTACCCAATAGCCCAGCTGGATGCATTGAAATTCGCCCCGACCTCGACTGTTTCTCCGTCCAAGACAACCGCAGCGCGAGACGCTGAATGAACAAGCACGAGCAAGCGCGAGTGACAGAGGGGGAGAGAGAGACGCAGCTGGCTGTTGTGGGGCAGCACGAGCAGCGCACAAATGTGGACTGTGTGCGACGAATGAACATGACTTTTTCTGGCTGCACGAAGTGCAGGTTGTCCAAGAACCACGGACACTGGGCACAGGATTGTCCAGAGGCACGTAAGGCGGATTGAAACGAGAGGAACGGAGAACAGGAGAGGAGAGGGCGGGTGACAGGCATTCAGCAAGCTACGAAAAAGGGAAGTAAAAATTTATTGACACACACACACAACACGCTCACATACACTGATTCAAATACCGCTCTGTGCAATGAAGACATGCTTGCAAACCTTTATGTGTGAGTGTGTGGAAGATTTGAATAAGGCTATCTGCAATGAAGACATGCTTGCAAACCGTTGAATGTGTGGAAGTTTTGAATAATGCTACCTGCAATGAAGACATGCTTGCAAACCGTTAATGTGTGGAAGTTTTGAATTAGGCTATCTGCAATGAAGACATGCTTGCAAACCCTTATGTGTGACTGCTGAAGTTTTGAATAAGACCATGTGACTGATGAATGTCTGAGAATGTACAAAAGTTTAGGGTTTTTAAGGCTACAGAGATATCCCATGTTAGTTGACGGGACAATGATAGACTTTATGGTTGATTGTGAACCAAGAATGACAGATTTAGTGTTGGAAAGCACTTGAAGCCAGGGCATTGAAACATGCGTTGTTGTACTCTGAAACCTGTCCGGTTCCGTTAATGGCCAGGGATCTAATGTGTAAATTAAAATCTGAAACTCACTGCTGGTTTGGGAGTTATTGAAGAGTAACAGCAGATTAGTTGTGCAAAATTTGAGCCACAGTGGGCATACGGGTGGCAGATAAGTGATTCTGATTGGGCACAAATGATTTTGAAATTGGCAAAGGTCGAACAGTATCAGCTGACACAGAAAGGATGTTGCCTGACAGATTGCATTCATTGATATATGCATATATCAATATGAGGAAGAGTGGATTAGCGGGGCAGAAAATGTTTTTGACAAGGTTTGATAAGATTTTCTGGAATGAAAATGTGTGTGTGCTTTCAGCTTGCCTGTCAGCAAAACAAATGCAGCTGTATTTGATAACAGAGGACGCTGCGCTCCACTTATCACTAACGAAGGCCACTGAGCAGAAATGTTTGTGAGAAAAGGCATGAAAGCCACAGAAGGGCTGAAAAGGGAAGAGGGGAGAAACACATTGAAGTATATAGATGATTTATTGATTTGTGCACGAGATGAGGTTACGTGCGTGGCTGACACTGTAACTCTCTTGAACCATCTGGCGAGAGAGGGTCACAAGGTCAGTCTGACAAAGCTACAGTCTGTGAAGCAGGAAATAATTTTTTTTGGGTCACACTAACACCAAACAGTAAAGCTATCTCTGAGAAACGAGTAAAAAAAAGCTATCAAAGATGTACCGAAACCCATAACAAAACGACAATTATTATCATTCTTGGGAATGTGTGCATATTGTCGAACGTTTATTCCAAATTATGCATTTCTTGAAAAGCCCTTGAGAGCCCTGACAACAGGGAAAGGGCTGAGGTCATGTGACAAGATTAATTGGTCCACAGAAGCACAGGATGCGTTTGCAAATATGAAACTGCAGCTGGCTCAGGCCCCAACGTTGGGCCTGCCTGTGCTTGAAAAGCCTTTCACCCAAATGGTAGATGAAAAAACATGGATTTATGAGTTCAGTGCTTTTGCAAACCCATGGGGACAGATTACGACCAGTCGCATATTTTTCAACGAAGCTTGATGCAGTTGCAGCAGGCTTGCCACACTGCCTGAGAGCTGTGGCAGCTGCAGAGCTGGCTGTGCTGGCTTCAAGGGAATTTGTGGGGTATTCTGATTTGACTTTGATGGTCCCACACGCGGTCTCCATGATTTTGCAAGAGCAGAGAACATCACATTTATCAACAGCCCGATGGCTGAGGTATCACACAATTTTGCTTGACATGCCAAATGTAACGGTGAAAAGATACACCACTGTTGTCTATCAGCAGGAACAGGTGTGTACACCACGTCCAGACCTGTTGGACACACCTTTAGAAAACTGTGACAATGTCCTCTTTGTGGATGGATCGGCGTCCAAAGATCCACAAACAGGCTTGAATAAGGTTGGTTTCGCGGTGACCACTGAATTTGAAGTCGTAAAGTCTGGCAAATTGCCATCAAATTATTCGGCTCAGGCAGCTGAATTGGTTGCTCTGACAGAGGCGTGTAATCTTATGGCAGACAAGTGTGTGACAATTTACACAGACTCGCGTTATGCTTTTGGGGTCACGCATAGATTTTGGGGTGCTTTGGAAGCACCGTAATTTTTTTGAAGTCGGATGGACATCCGATATTAAACGCATCGCTTGTGTCTAAGCTTTTGGAGGCCATTCTTTTACCAGACAAGGTCGCGATCTGTAAATGCGCAGCGCACACTAACGATAAAAGGTTTATCTCCACAGGAAACGTGAGAGCAGACGCGGCAGCGAAGGCCGCGGCAGCACAGGAGACAAAAGAAACGACTTGTGCTTTAGTATCTGTGACTAACCCTGATATTTCCCCTTGTTTACAAAGTATGCAGTCTTTTTCCACAGGAGCGGAAAAACAACGATGGAGGTCGTCTGGCTGCAGTCTCCAGGGGGGTGTATGGATGAGTGTTGATGACATTCCTTGTTTGCCCAAACACTTCTTTCAGCATTATGCTAAGTTGACACATGGGTTGGATCATGTGTCAAAAGCGGGTATGATAATGCAGATGAAGGAATTATGGTTTACAAAGGGGTTTACAGTGGTTGCTGAAAATTTTTGCAAAAGATGCGTCACTTGTAACACACAATGTGGCTAGAGGGATTAAAAACACCCTTGGCATCTCAACCAGCATCGGCAGGCCCATTTGAATATCTAATGATGGATTTCATCAAATTAACCCCTTGTGGGAAACAGAAACACTGTCGGGTGATGGTTGACATGTGGTCAAAATGGGTTGAGGCCTTCCCAACCTCAAAGAGTGAAAATAAATCTGAGCCCATTTGAAATTTTGTTTGGCAGGCCACCATTCATGGGCATAGAAGGGGGTAAACAAAGGCTGCCATCAAAGGATGTGTGTGAGAATGACATGTTGAATTACTGCAAAGAAGTGTCTTGTCTGTTGTCAAATATTTCTGTGCAGGTAAAAGCTGCCCAGGGGAAGGTTGCTGAGAGATTCCTGCACGAGGTCAGACCTGGTGATTTCGTGGTGATTCGTGATCACAGGAGAAAGAGCTGGAAATCGAAAAGGTGCTTCTGGTGACGCACACGGCAGTGAAGGTCGCAGAGAGGGCTACGTGGGTTCACGTTAACCATGAAGGAGGGTGCCGCCCATTGCGGAGGCGGAGCAATTGCTGGAGGAGGTTCAACGCGAATGTCAATAAATGCTAAGATCCAGTTTGAAAAACCCTTGCATTGCAGCTGTGTGTTTAGGCGGAACCAGATATCAGCAGCAAGGAGGAGACAACTTTGATTGCGCATCTGGGTGAACACTGTAATCAACAGAACAGATAAGACTCTTAGTGTTTCAAAAACAGTACTTTCTCACATTCTTTGGTCATAACAGCATCTTTTGATAAAGAGTAACTGAGAGAACGGAGCGTCCAAGACCGTGGCACCCATTCAGAGTAACAGGAATGTGTGGCCTGTATAAAACCACATGTATAATGACTTTGTTGTCAGTGACAATTTGCTTGGTAATACTACACTTCACAACAGGTCTGAAGGTGTTACCAACAGGAGATCAGACCAACAATATGATGACACAAGTAGCGGAAGTTACAGTGAAATGTGTTAATTGAGTTATGATGTTTCTATTTTCTTCCTGAGAAGGATTGATATGTAAAGAAGGTTAAAAGCAGCAGTTATCCGTGTTACAGATGACGTACAAGGAGAGGGGTGAAACTGAGGGATTTTTTACATACTTTTAATATTTACATTTTATATTACAGAAGTAACTCAACAGTGATAAATTGATATGTTTATTTCCTACTATGAACTATACTTTTCCTTATTTATACTATTGTGACTGAGGGTTCGGTTTAACCGAGAGTGCGACAGCAATGTCTGTCCATTTAGCCCGGCGATAGAAGTAAATATTTACTATGCTTGCTAAACATTTACAGCCTAAGCATTTTTCAAATTTTCAAAAAACTTACTTCACAGGTTCAAGAAGAGTGATCATTTATGTGAAAATCAGAGATGAAGAGTATAAGTGTGATGTAATGGCTTGAACTTGTATTTATTATTATTTTTACTATTATTATTACAATGTTTGATTAATCAGTTATCAGAGAATGATAAAAAGAGAGGAATTGTAAAGGAATTTTCCTTTTGGGCAGTAATCAAACAGTGAAACCTATATCCAAGATGTATGTATTATATGTTTTCTCACTTGCAGTTAGAAAAGCATTCTATGTGTGATGATTTACTATGATTGGAGGTAAATTGGGAAGTGATAGAGGTAAGGAAACGCAGATGGTCAGGGGGTCAAGGGGGCATTTGCCTCCCTTTTCTGTATAACCATTAATCGGTAAACAAACTGGTATCTCTCCCTCTAGAGGAGGGAAGGAGGAGGCCTTGGAAGCAAAGGACTATAAAACAGACCAAAACTGCTTTCCCTTAGCGCGCTCTTGCTCTCTTGCTACTTCTTATCTCTGGCTCTCTGGCTCTCTATAGCTATCTCTCTCTCTCTATCTCTCTCTCTCGCTCCTGACTGACTCACAGCTATGTGTGTTAGAACTGAGGGATCTTCTCTTGCAAGAGAATAAACACTTTTATTATTATAATATGGACTCAGAGTTGTCTCTTACTCAGTGAGATGTTTGTTAGAAAGAAATTGCCACAACAGCAGCAATACATTCCATGACGTCTAGCTCTTTAAAACGCCGATTGAACTCTGTTGCCACTTTGTCCAGGTGAGCACAGTAATTCCCAGGGTGGAAAACATCCTTGTTTTCAATGATATGTCAAATTTTTTCCAGGTAGGGAAAGTGTGTTAGCTTTGCATTCTTCAGATGTGTGATCCAAACACCAAGCTTGGACTTAAATGCATTCACTGCGCTTATCATGTGGGGCAGGTGTCGGTCTTCTCCCTGGAGCTCATTATTTAGTGAATTCAGTTTCGCGGTCAAGTCTGTGAGAAAGCCTAGGTCCAGCAGCCACACATCATCTGACAGTTCCTTGTGGTCCTCGTTTCTTGCAAACAGAAAAGTCTTGATCTCAGGCAGCAAGTCAACAAAGCGTTGTAACACTTTTCCGCGACTCAACCACCGGACATCCGCGTGAAGTAGTAGATCTCCGTACGCGGCATCGAGCTCATCCAATAACGCCTTGAATAAGCGACGCTGAAGCGCTTTTGCTCGTATCGAGTTTATCAGTTTGACGACCAATGTCATTACGTGAGAAAAGTCCACAACTTTCCCAGCCAGAGCCTGCTGGTGAATCACACAATGATAGTTCACGAAGTCGGGAAAAGCAGGATCATTACGGCAAAGCGCTATAAAACCAGAGCGCACACCAAGCATTGCCGGCGCTCCATCGGTAGTTATTGCTACCAGTTTATGAATGGGGATATCATTTTCAGTCACGTATTTTTTAAACTCATTGTAAATATCCTCACCTCTTGTTCTCTCCTTTAAGTGCAAAAGAGTAAGAAAGTCCTCCTTAGTTGTAGCATCCTGGAAAGCCATTCTGACAAAAACAACGAGCTGAGCTGTGTCCATTACATCCAGCGATTCATCGAACTGTAGGGAAAAATATGTACAGATTGACAAGTCCTTTAAAACTTGTCGATGCACCTCTGATAGTGACTTGACCCTCCTTGTCACTGATGCAGGGCCGAGCGGTACACTACGGAGTGCATTTTTTATCTCATCTTTGTTTTTGAAATCCTTGAAAATAGTCTTGGCAGTAATGGTCATGGCTTCCTTGAATAATTCGCCATCTGTAAAAGGCTTTTTGTTTTAGCCAAAAAGTGGCTTACAAAACGATGCTTCAGTAGCAGCCTGATTTTGATCCGCAGATTTAGTAAAAGTGATTGCTGGGCCTTCAACACAGATTTCAGCTCGTTAACTTTCTTTGCACGGATCATGCTCTTTGGCGGGTAGCTGTCTTTAAATTTCTGGTGAGTGGTGCCGCTTCAAGATTTCCTCTTTTTACATAGTGCTTGTTTTGATGACACAACATACAAACACACTTATCTTTCACCATGGTAAAAATAAATTCCTCTTCCCATTCTTGGTGGAAATTGTACGTTTTCAGCTTCTTTCGTGGAGCCTCCGACATTCTGAACGCAGCTGTTATTTTTGAGGGCTCGCGGGCTGTCATCACTATGGAGAGAGCCGTAAATCGACTTTTGCGATTTTGCGACAGTTAAATTACTGATGAATCTCATAGGTCTCCTTGATGAAAATAAACACAGCAGTTGGATCAAGGAAAATAAATAGAGACGCAAAGCTTAACATAAATCAGGATTTCTTTATTGTACAAATTGTTCTGTTATTTTTGGGAGCTACCGGGAGAGTGATAAAGATCTACCAGTCGATCGCGATCGACGGGTTGGCGACCACTGCTTTAAGGCATTGATTTGTGTAACGGTAAATAAAGACATTTTAAGCCTTAAAAACCCTTTTGTGTATGATGTTAATGTGTCCAATATTTACCTGTATCTGGACGTGTATCAGGAAAAGATGACAGCGAGGGCACGAGTAGTGTCTCTACAAGAAAACGCAATAGAAATATTACAAAAATGATCATTATATTACAGACACAAACACACTATAATACTGCAGTAATCCTGCTGTTCTTGGCACATTGATATTCATTTATAGTTTCATGCAAATATAAAGCCCAATACAGTAACAACAATAGTAAATATATTGTTGTGATTCTACTAAAATACTATGGCAAAATTATGGTTACTACAGTAAAACCATGGTCAGAAAACATTTTTGAACAGCTGAATACATGTAATCTCATTACAACATTGAAAATAATGCTTATGTTCATTCATAATTTAGCTTGTAATCAACAAATGAGTGTTAATGATGACAAACAATACACAGAAAGGTAAACTACAGCTATGTGCATTCATAATTTAGCTTGTAATCAACAAATGAGTGTTAATGATGACAAACAATACACAGAAAGGTAAACTACAGCTATGTTCATTCATAATTTGGCATGCAAACAAACAACCCCACGATGATCAACGGTAAACAAAGCCCAACGGGGCAAAGTTTGGTAACAAAACATAAACTGATGTCGCATAAAGCATCTTACCTTTGATAAATAAGACGAGAATGTGTTGAATTAAAGAACCGAAGCGATCGCTGCCGTGTTTTCTTCTTCTGTGAATTCAAACTTCCCGCGACGCCGGAACCCGGAAGTGCGCCACGGGAGCGCTAGCGGCCGAAAGAATATTACATCCGTAGTGGTTTAGCACTACCATTGAGAATGAATGGGAAACGGTTTAGGGCCGTTTAGCTAAACGGGGCCGCCCGGGTTCGAGACCCGCTCGGCACAAGATACGAGATGGAGCGGTGCGGACCTGTGTCGGGGGTGTTACATACGGAAAGCATTTGTTTTACAATTGCAAATTGATAGTCATTTACTGAATGAGCTCTCTGCAGAGGCCACTGTGACAGGCATGGTAAGGAACACTCTTAATGCAACAACCAAATTCGGGAATAATGAATCAAGGTTTCTCTGAAGAATGAAGTTAAGTTTAGTCAAATTCTAGCTAGACAGTGAGAGGTTAGGGAAAGGAGAGCAAAATTAAGGAAAAGGAGCGAAGGTTTTTTTTTTTAAGATGAAGTCAAGTGATGACGGATTATTCTAAATACTCCTTTGATATTTCACTCATTTGCAAAATGAAACGAAATTTCTCTGAAAATCTGCCCCAGATTTTCAGATCTTGTGTTTCAACGATTACATACAACACCGTATGTTTGAAATGAAGTTGGGCATCTTGTTGCCCTTTTTTTCCAGCGTTCACTTCATCGCGAAATGTTTTGCGCTTTCTATTGCGCTTCTGTGCAAACTCTGTAGAGGCATCACATTCATTCGCTGAAAGACGTGCATCTGTCACAGCCTTTTCAAACAAACCCATCCTCTCCCGCGAAATGTCGGCAGATTGCATGGCTGTGCTGGCGCGTGTGATCTCGGTCATCATGTCATTCCAAATAACAAGACAAGTCATAAATTCCAAAGTCTGGATTTTATTAGACAGCGCATGTACCTCTGAAGAGATTTTCTGGCGAGGCGTGCTTACGTTCACTTCTCACTTTCTATAATGTAGTTGTTTTAATTAATTTTACTGCAATATTGTCAGATAACGTGTTCTTGTATGTAAAACATTTTTTTTTAATAATTATAAAAAAAACAATATCGACCAAAGTTGTGATTTTGGGCCCCCATAGCGCCCTGGGCCCATATGCCCCTGGTAGTAACAACTTTACATGGCCGATCAATATGATGTTAATCTAGAGAAATGTGCGCTATTGAAGTGTGTGTGTGTGGAGAGTGGAAGCTGAATAGCGCTTGCAGCAGGACAGGTGCCGTGCTCTTCCTCTTAATATCTCCGACATTTTTGGTTATACAGATTAAATTCTTTCGAATCTGTAAAGACTCTACGTGTATTTGTGTGCACTCAGAATAACAACGAAACCTTGCGCTTTAAAGCAAACCGGATGCGCTTTAGGTCTCTGTGAACTTGAGAAACTCCGCTCATTCGAAACTCCGTCTTTGAAAAGAGAGTGAAATGTCTTTCAAATAAAAAAACAAATAAAAAAATGAAAACGTGTGTGTTAGCATGGATGATTTACATGAAATTTAATGTGTTATAGTCATTTAAAAAAAGTGTACATTTTATTTTTTGTATTTATGTTTAAATATGATTTGTTTGTGTTTTAGTTCAATGTGTTAATTAAGAAAGGAAATTGTTAAGGTCATAAGGCCGCAGCAAATGGGACGCAGTACGCCGGAAGATAGGAAGTGGGTCAGACATATTTTTGATAAACTTCATATTCTCTTGTTTTTTGTGGAATATATTTTTATGAACGAATTTCGTTTTGTATGATTTGTATCTTAATTTTAATATATCTTTTGTTGATCAACTATCTTCTCAAATAGACAAGAAGGAACAAAAGTATGGTGGAATGAAGTGCGTTCAATACAAAGCCCGCTGCCATGCTTCCGCGGCCAAAACAACATATAATGTGTGTAATGTACTGTGCATAAGCTGGCTTTCAGTAACTATATTTTAAAGTAAAAATATAACGTTTTAGGGAAACTGTACGTTTATTATTATTATGGTGTAATACATATCATTCGTTTGAAAAAGCATCAACTTCACATTGGGTGGGCCACGGCTTCGCCACTGGTGCGGTACGTGCGCGCGGGAGTGTGTGTGTGTGCGTGAGCACGCATGTGTGTGTGTGCGTGTGGAGAGAGAGTGTGTGTGTGTGTGCGTGTGGAGAGAGTGTGTGTGTGTGTGTGTGTGTGTGTGCGCGCGCCGGAGTTCAGTTCGGGGCTTCAGATCGTGTTCGCGAATCATTTGGTTCAGTTCGGGGCTTCGGCATGCTCTGAAGTCCCGAACTGAACCAAATGATTCAGGCTCGATTTGAACCGAACTGAACTCCACACACACACACACACACACACACACACACAGGTAAGCCTGCATTATAAGGACATTTTCTTCAAACCAGAAAAACGTGGTTTATAGGGACTATGCTTTCCTTTTATAGTAGAGCTTTCAAATAAAAAATAAATGCTTTAAAAAATCAGGCATCAAAACACAACATTTATTTGTTATTTATCATTTATAAAACAAGATACACACATCCTGAGTTTTGCTGATTTACAAGGACATATGTCCTGGAAGACAGAAACCTGAATTATGAGGACACAACGGTTTACAAGGACAGTGTGATGTCACGATGACATCACAGCTCATTAGAATATAACCAATACACACAAACATGACAACACCCTGCACTACAAAGACATAAGGGTTTACTAGGACTGTGAAATCATAATAATAAACTACTTATAATTATATATTATATAAACAATAATACAATTGTTTTATATAATTAAACTATTTAAATTTATATCTGAAGTCCAAACTGTATATTTATATGCATTTAATGCCATAGCAAAAACTTTTATTTGCAGTTTAGACATTTAAGTTTGACATTGTCAAAATTGCTTTGTCATGCTGCGTAATCATCGCACACAGTGTGAATGGCTCCATTGGGACCTGTTCTTTTAATTCAAGAGTGTTCATCATATAGTTGTACTGCTTAATCAAACTCAGTGTGAAAGGGCCTTAAGGAGTACCTACTGAATGCCTATAGAAGAAATACAATGTATGTCTCTTTGAGTTACACTCGAGTGCAGTATAAAACAACACATTCACAATGACTCTTGCTGAAGACAGATTTTAATGAACAGACTCACTCAAACACTGATTACAGGAAGAAACAATTCCTCAGGATTAAAGAGGCACCTGAGTGATGGAAACATCCATTTTGGATTTACTACAACAGCTTTAAAACAGTCCATGTGAACATACATTTTGATAGTCTTGCAAACAATGCAGATACTTCATACCAGATTAAAACAATAATAATTAAAAACCCTGTTTTTTATTTCATACCTTAAGCCGGGACACACCAAGCCACCGGTCGGTGAGCATCTGTTGTGCTAGTGTAGTTTGTTTGGCGTGTTCCTCACGTCGACGCAGTGAGAACTCTGATCGGTGCTCAGTTCAGCAAACGAGTCAGTGCTCCAGAATTACAGCCAAAGTGATGAAAACGAGTAAGTAAATGAAGGCAGCAGACAGAAGACTGTTCTGATGTTACGTGATCTTACCCAAGCATTTCAATATGTGAATATTTTCATAACAACATGAGTCACTTAAAATGAAGTTATCAATACAACTGATATTCAAAATAGTAAGCAAGCACTGTTTTATTTCCATTTAGTATATCCGTTTATCTCGTATATCCTTGTATCGGGATCTCATTTTGAATAAAGAATATATACTATTGATAGCTGCTGATATAGACAGCTAACTCCTCTCACGCAGGCACAGAACACACGTGTTAGTTTGCAGAGGGCTGTAGTCTGTGCGGTGTTCAAGCACAGATTTTTGGTCCGACACCGCGAGGCGACAACACTGTCGGCTTTCATCGCTGATAGTTCTTTGAAGTCAGTTTGGTGTGTCCCGGCCTTTACAAAAATTACAGACTGCTCGTAGAAAGCAGCTTCGTCAACTACAGAAAATGTACATTTAATTCAAACCTAGTTCAGTGAAGAAGTGTATGTTAGCTACAACAGCAGCAAGGATCAATTCATTTTCAACTTTTAAATCCAGTAAAATGTATTACAAAAATATTTACAACAAGAGTTGAAATATCATCATTATAAAGTGCAACAATCTTTGAGAACTAAGCTGGAAAAACACATTTTTAAAGCTGCATTCAGTAAATACTGACAGCGTAGTGGTTAGAAGGTGCAGACATCACTAACCTTCAGACCCCCTCTGTCTAACAAATGACTAAAGCACCATTAACATTCTAGTAACTACTATTAACTACCAAGAAACTGATTAACAATTTAGTAAATAGCACTCGGTTGAAACTGATAGTTCACTATTAGCTAATAAATAACTATGATTTTTATTTTCATATCTCCTGGAGAACTACTAAGAACTACTGTATACAGGTTCAAAATTTATGTGAATTATGCATAATGTATATTTAATTATAAAGTGAAGATCATGATAATCCACTAGTAACAAATCAAGTATTACCAAATATTTCTAAAGAAACTATTAATTACTTGGATCAATATTCTAAAGTGAAAAGCATGATAACTCTCTAATATTGACTGACGTCATTGTAAGCTTTTGAGATATATGTAAGGTTTTGGATAGTAATGACTGATGTGTTACTACATCCTTCTGAATAAATTACTCATTATTTGGATCAGTATTCTAAAGTGAAGATAACGGCAACCCACTAGTAATGATTTAAGTGTTAGCAAAATTAATTACTAACCAGAAACTTACAAAAACTTCAAAAGTTTACAATAACGTCAGTAATTACTAGGGAGTTATCACGATCTTCACTTTAGAATACTGATCCAAATAATTAATAATTCTTTCTGAAGAATTTGGTAATAATTGAGTCATTACTAGTGGATTGCCATGACCTTCACTTTAGAATTAATTATACACTATGTTTTCATATTAATTATATTTATGCAGTAGTTCTTGGGGAGGTATGCAAACATTTGACTAAGCACAATCACTTAATAATTCATTAATCAGAGTTTCTTGTTAGTTACTAGTAGTTACTAGAGTGCTAATCTTGCGTTACTCATGTTTTCTCGTGTAGTTATTCATTAATGATGGAACAGTATTGTAAAGTGTTAACCCCTTATGTTTCACTGAATGTTTTTAGCACAGGCTCTTCTGCTTTTTCGCTCTTTAGTGGCCATATGTCCTTTGGCTGTGTAGAAATGTTTCATCATTCTTCTCTCCTCACGATGTTCAACACGTCCAGTCACTATAAACAAGAAAGCAAAATACTGTGAACTGCTCTACATGCATTCAGTAGCATTGTATAAAGCAAACTGTTTAGATAATGTCATTGCCTATAAGAAATCTGAAAGTCTGATAGTTTAGAGGTTTTAAAAGGCCTTACAATAAAAGTCACACAGAGAAACAAAGGATTATGAGTTGTCTGCTTATACAGAAAAACTGTTGTGCCTCACTCTGAAAACCGTCAAAATAAAAGCTTGTGGTAAAAATTAAGAAATTAAAGGCGTAAATAGTAGAAATTAGTATTGCAATTTTACGGTCTTACTATACAATTTGTATTATTATATTTAAATTTACAGTAAAATAATATTTGTTTTAGTTATAATTAATTGGTCAAAAATAGTAGGATTGTGGTCAATGAAAAGAGCTACTGAAAGAGGTTTGAGTTGGTTCTTATAAAGAGTTAACACAAGCGTAAACACCCACATTTCTCAAGTTTTCCCAAACTGTTCAGCCTTAAAAAGATGGTTTACCATTGCCATTTCTCATCTGACAGAAAAAATATATTGCATGTCAGTTTTTTTTGTTGTTGTTTTCTTAAATACTGTGCAGCCCTAACAGCTAAATTTCAGAAAGGACTTTGACATAACATCGGTGTTTGTCTTCAAATAACCATGAACATGTTGACTTTATCTAATTAAGTTTATTTTGATCAACTATCTGTCACGGTTTCTTTAAACAGTGCTCTTAGCTCCTAAATTTAATAAGCACTGCTGGTGTCATTACAGTCATAAGACACAGGGATCTGCACACTGCTCAAGTTTTACAACTCTTTTAAGTTATTTCTGCAGCATGTTCATTTTGATTAATCTCCCATTTTCGTCTATGCTATGCTATCCAATCACTGCATTCAAACCTCGAGTATATGATTCAATAAGAAAAAAACAGGCATTTTGAATATTAACACAGAGTTGGAAATATTCCTTTATTTGAATAACCTTAGTTTGATACAATACTTTGAGACTGTATCAGAAAGTGCATAAAATCACTTATCAGTGAGTGTTGTCAATTGATAAAAAAATAATAATTAAATAGCACATTTTTTCTGAAATTAATCTTCATTTTACCGTGGATTAATTTACAAGCGATGCACAATTCGGCACAGGATTTTTCGAAAACCTGAAACTTAAAAAGGCGCTGTACGACTATATTGGATCTGACAGTAATGTCACACAAGAGTGAGTAACTGCTTTTATTACGTGATCACTATTGCTTTGTCTGTTATTACAGATCGTTTGATATATACTAAATATTTATGTGTTTTTAAAATCACAGCAGCGTCCATCTATGAAGGATGTAGACTGTCGAACATACACAACTATTGGCCAATCATAGCAGTGGGTGTTTACTTCGGAGTCTACAATTCACCACGCCTGTTCAAACAGAGCGGTTTGATGACGGGGGTCAGAAACAGGACAGAAAACAGCCTATTACTTCAAAATTATGTTTTTTAATGTAAAAATCTTCTTAACATTTTAAGTGGAGCTCAGAGAACAGAAAAAAAACTAAAAAAACAAAGGCAGTTCATGACCCCTTTAAAACAAAACCAAACTGCAGATCACCAGTTTGTTCACCATATTCAAATAATTTTAAGGACTTTTTTAAAGCTTTATATAAAGCAGCATTCACTTACATAATGAAGTGCATTTGTCATACATATGCTACACATATGGTGTAGCCATTGGTTTCACAACAATAATTATCATAATTACACCACAAATATGGCTTATCATCTGAAAAATGTACGTATTAGCAACTTTACATGGCCGCTCAATCTAATGTTAACCCAGAGAAATGTGCGCTATGGAAGTGTTTGTGTGGAGTGGACAGCAGCGCTCACTGCAGGACAGATTGAGGCGCCGGTGCGCTCACTTGCTCTTTAAACATTCGTCATTTTTGCTCATACAGATAAAATTAATACATATTTCAAATATGTAAAGACTCTACGTTTAAATTTGTGTGCACTCATAATAACAACGAAACATTGTGCTTTTGTAAAATAAAGCAAACGGGATGCGCTTACAGCCGTCTCGGTCTCTGTGAACTTGAACATGAAACTGCATGTATATCTTTGCCTTAAAGACATCAATAAATATATATATAGAGAGTGAAGTGTCTACTTTCAAATAAACTAATTCAAATGAAATACAAATATTCTCAGATTATGTAATCCGTATGAAACATGCATATAGGTGCATCAATACCATGGAGATGATGAGTCAGTGTTGCCGAGTTCATCTCTTAAACCGAAAACAAAAAAAGCACTAGTTTATCAAATTATTAAAATGTTAACACAGCCTCCTTACTGTTTTCCCTGACACATTCATTACTTCTGCTGGTGCTGTGGCAAGCTTTTGCGTGTGCTTGAGCACTTATTAAGCTACGTAGGCAATTAAAGGCTCATTATTATTATTTAAATGGTTTATTAATAAACGTGTGAATAGTCGACTAATGCTTCAAATGAGCGACTACTAGTCGACCAGATAAATTCTTAGTCGAGTGCAGCCCTGATTATTAGGCCTGTTATTATTCAGCTTTTAGTATCAAATTGCCCCACTATTTCACCGCTCAACACACAGGCGCAAATGAGGATTAGGCTTCTTCTCTTCATTGGAAATGTTTTAAAACAGACTATAAAACTAAGCCCACAACAAAATTGAACTGCAAGGTGATAAACCTATATTTACAAATTATGTCAAGAGTAAGAGACATCTTTTCTTGAACAGCTGTATGAATAAACATGCTGATACTGCATCGTTAAAAATATTAATGCATATTCTACATCATCATCATAAAAAATTGCAGATAATAAATCAGTCTAACACAGGGCTCGTCATGGGGAGCACGGTCCAGGCGCTGTATGACTGATGTGTCTGTTTAATTTAACTTTACTCCAAATATATGAACTTACCTGTTTTAAATACTTTTATTTAACGTCTTCGTTTATGTCCAATATTTAGTTCTTTAAACTAATATTTATCCAATATCCAATATTTGGCAAACCATTCTGTCCTTGCAATGTAGTGTTTTCAGGTTCACATATGGTGTAACTACAATGACTATGGTTTTAATACAATGTCCTGGCAAACCATTCTGTCCTTGCAATGCAGTGTGTTTTCTGATTAACAGCGTGTAACTCTACCACAAGTCTCTATGTTAATTTTCTATTTGGCATATATAAAGCACACTCAACGAAAATGACACAATACCTGTTCTGAACTTCTGGTAAGAGTCTAGACATTGCAGTAACGGCATCTGCCTTCATCTTTAAAAGAGAGAATAAATGTACGTAAATATTGGTGTAGAATATTTGCTCAAGCTAAAGAAACTCGAAGAACAAATCTAGACACTGTAAGTCTGCTTGTGGCCACAAATTGAAATTACGTCTTTAACATGACTCTTGACTGTCTATTAAGTTTCTATTTTCACTTTCTATGGTTGAGATGTAAAATGAACACAGCTGGATAGTCAAATACCAACTCACATAAGGATGCACACAACATTTAGGCCTAAATGATTTTACAACACCTCAGCTGCAAGTGTGCAACTTTTTGTTCAAAATTAACAATGCATTTTATGAGTGATACATCGTCAATCAATCTTCCCAAAAATTCTCATCTTAATATGAATCAGTACATTAAAAAGTGGGACTGTTTTCAATTTGTCAGGTCTATCCTGCCCAGTAACTGTGTGATTCTCCATATCCATAAACAGAGAAGTAGATATAGCTACAATACAGCTAAATTGAACAGAAAACCAGTGTATTGATGCATCATTTTTTCTTTGCATATTGCATACACATTATATTGAACATATAATCAACTTTTATTATATTTTATAGAGAAAAATAATAATGCTATAATTATCGTTATTGTTTTAGCACTCTGCTTCTATTGTTTTAATTTGTACGTTGTTTTGGATTAAAGCATCTGCTAAATCAAGGGTTTTCAAACTGTGGGTGCAACCCACGTGTGGATTACAGAGTGGGATAAGGTGAGTCACACAAAGTCACTTGACTACAGCTAAATTTGTGTTTCAATGACACACACACACACATTTCAGTCTAGGTTGTGCGTTTTGAAGCACGGGAGTGAACATGTTGTAACATGGTAGTTTGTTTTAACATGGGTGGTCTATGGGACTGACTCCTTTTGAGCCAGTCTTTAGCGGCCAGTCGATGAATTGCAGTGTTGGTCACTTCCGTGTTGGTTTCAAGAGAGACTGGGAGGTTGACACTTGGGTAAACCCCATGCTGAGTTTAACATCACTCAGCGGTTCACCGGAGTGAGCTGTTTCGAGTTTTTATGGACATGTTTCATATTTTAATGTCTGTAAACTAAAAAAATACTTAAACATTAGTATTGAAATTTTACGGTTGTACTATGAGATAAAATTGTTATTTTCTTAAATTCTTAATTTCTGCCATATTAAACTTTTAAGTAAGATTAAGCTTAAAGTAATGTCAATTGTATTTTGATCTCAACCATTTTTATGGGTTGTAAAATAGGGAATGCAGGATATATCGTTTTAGCATCTACACTGTGATGTGCACAACAGGCACAATGCCCAGAAGAGATCGTAGTTGATTTGTGATCTGTACGGACCATGACCCACAGTTCAGAATGCATGTGATTTGCAGATTAATTGCGAAGCTTAACCATGATAGAGAGTGTTTATCATTTGCAAGTGATTTTAAGCCCTGTCAGTTTAAACATTCAAGCCTTATTGATGTCAAAACACTGCATTGAAAGGACAGAGCGGTTTGACAGGATATTCATTCATGCGATTCATTCAGAAACAAAACAGCACCGTGCTTTGATTGGCGATGCACAACAGTTCTGCTGAGGCTTTATTAACTTTTATAACTGCTTTATAAAATCAGTCATGTTTGCACGCATTTTAATTGGGATAAATAGCCCTTGTGATAATGCCTTACACGTACAGTATGGGTTATATTAATTATAAGACAAAACGAATATACTGCATCGTTAAAAATATGAATGCATATTCTACATCATCATCATAAAAATTGCAGATAATAAATCAGTCTAACACAGGGCTGTTTGTTTAATTTAACTTTACTCCAAATATATGAACTTACCTGTTTTAAATACTTTTTTTTTCGTCTTCGTTTATGTCCAATATTTAGTGTTACACTGTTGTTTTTAAATAAATATACTTTTGATTTTCACCGTTGACTGATTTTGCAGATCTTTTAGACTGATATAACATCCGTGCGTCGATCGGCAAACTTGTCAGGTGGCGCAGTACTAATAGCGATGTATGACTGTTGTATGCAAATATATAAGAACTAGATGTTTTAAATATTTTATATTCAACATTAGTGATCGACCGATATTGATTTTTATAACCGATACCGATACTTTATACATTTATGTACCGATAACCGATATTCAGAACCGATATTTATTTACTGTTATAAAGATTGTTTTTATTGTAATAAAAATAAATTCGTTCAGATAGAGGACACTAAAATTAAAACTGAACGCGGCTGCTAAATGCAACGCACCGAACAAACGAGAGTCTTGCATCACAGCAGTCTAGGTCTGCACCAGATTTATTACTCCGCTGTCCTTGAAGGACGTGCAATTCTCTTTCCTTTTTTTGTGTTATGCTTATCCTATCATTTTAAATGACAGACTGTGTCAAATGTATTTATTTTTCTCTGCTGCACTTTTCACTGTTAACAGCAAGATGTTAAATTAATTTATTGTTTTGACAAGACTAATAAAATAGATATTAGGCTAAACCTACATTTGTTTCCTATTGTGTTGTAGGCTGAATGTTAGCATAAACAAATTATATCCTGACAAAACAAATTATAATAAGGATTACAATTTTTTTATAACTTTTTTCCTCTCTGTGAAACTTTATTCCGTGTTGGCAGCAAAATGTTATTGACATTTATCAGTCAATACATTCAAGACTCTTGACAAGACAAAAATAAAATAAATACACCTTTATGCAGACTAAACTTGTATTTGTTAGCCTAGCTCTCTTTCTTTCAGCAGAAATGTGAACAAACAGAATATTTCAAGGAGGCGGTGTGTGCGAATACAACCTAAAATAGTCCAGCGAACCTCTGCATCACAGATCAGATTTCATTTATCACATGAAGAGAGATGACTGACAAGAAGAGTGAGGTGACACAGACAAGAAGAGTGAGGTGACACAGACAAGAAGAGTGAGGAGACACAGACAAGAAGAGTGAGGTGACTGACAAGAAGAGTGAGGTGACACAGACAAGAAGAGTGAGGTGACACAGACAAGAAGAGTGAGGTGACACAGACAGAAGAGTGAGGAGACACAGACAAGAAGAGTGAGGTGACTGACAAGAAGAGTGAGGTGACACAGACAAGAAGAGTGAGGTGACACAGACAAGAAGAGTGAGGAGACACAGACGAGAAGAGTGAGGAGACACAGACAAGAAGAGTGAGGAGACACAGACAAGAAGAGTGAGGCGACACAGACAAGAAGAGTGAGGAGACACAGACGAGAAGAGTGAGGTGACACAGACAAGAAGAGTGAGGAGACACAGACGAGAAGAGTGAGGTGACACAGACAAGAAGAGTGAGGAGACACAGACAAGAAGAGTGAGGTGACACAGACAAGAAGAGTGAGGAGACACAGACAGAAGAGTGAGGTGACACAGACAAGAAGAGTGAGGAGACACAGGCAAGAAGAGTGAGGTGACACAGACAAGAAGAGTGAGGTGACACAGACAAGAAGAATGAGGTGACACAGACAAGAAGAGTGAGGAGACACAGACAAGAAGAGTGAGGAGACACAGACAAGAAGAGTGAGGTGACACAGACAAGAAGAGTGAGGAGACACAGACAAGAAGAGTGAGGTGACACAGACAAGAAGAGTGAGGTGACACAGACAAGAAGAGTGAGGTGACACAGACAAGAAGAGTGAGGTGATACAGACAAGAAGAGTGAGGTGACACAGACAAGAAGAGTGAGGTGACACAGACAAGAAGAGTGAGGTGACACAGACAAGAAGAGTGAGGCGAGACAGACAAGGCGATGTGGAAGAGTTTCAAAACCAAATGTAAATGCGCCCGTTTAAGCCTGTTCTGAGTCTGACATTAATCTAGGTCAAGGAGAAAACTCACGAGATCTACCAAGTGAAAAGTATATAAATGATAAAATACACATTAAATAAATAATTAAAAAGGCTTGTTGTGATGTATCTTTATGTTGCATTCATTTAATAATGATAAATAAAATAGTATTTTATTATTATTCACTATTCACGTCGCTGTATTCAAGCAGAAATATGATGTTATAGTGAACCGAGGCGCATACGGTTCGTTTGCGCATCATTTATAACGGACATAACGCGCCTAATGCAGGATCATGTCACTGTAATCAGTTTTACCTTGATTACAAAACTTGCCCATCAATCTTGTGTGTATCCTGTGTTTATCCAGCGAGCAATGGTTTGTGTATCATGTTCTCATACAGCGGCTTTGAGCCGCCGTTCAGTCTGTATTCACAGCGCCATGAGGACCGTATTTCTCCTCCTAAACAGAGAATACGTGAGGTGAATACGATCTATTACCCCGGATCTAAGTGATAATGTTTAAAAAACATTCGTTTCTCATTTATTTGGTTCCACAGTATTTGCTGTTTTTATTTTAAACACTGCTTGGCCTTGGTGCTGCTGATATTAAAGTCAAAGTAAAAAGCGCGCAGGCGCTTACAGGCTATTTAAAACCTAAGGAAAGAGGAAAACTCAAACAAAATATCAACTTCATTTTAAACTACAGTTTTAGGTTTATAAGCTGTTGAATAGGCTAAAGAGTGAATAATAATAATTCACTGGATAATGTTAATTCACTGAATAATATTCTCTGTAATATTGAAATAAGCTATAACAAACAAAACATTGTATTTTATTGCATTTCTCAACTGGCATGTTTTATCAGAATTATTCAAATGTTTTTGTCATTCTAGATTATGAAATAACTGCTGACAGCGGTTTATCTATTTACACAGAACTATACTCAAACTGCGATCGCTTGTGGAGAAAATAAACAATTTCGATAGAGATGTATTTATTTAGATGTTTATTGGAAACAATGGTTCTATAGTAAATGTTAATATAATTCAGCGTGTTTCAAACAAGTTAATCTTGTATAAAGTTACATGCGTGGTCGTGCTGGAGCTTCTCCTGAGTGAACACTGCTCCAGGTGTGTGTGTACTTGGATGGGTCAAATACAGAGAACACATTTCACTGCTGGTTATACTCTGTATAATTATGTATGTAAAAATAAATAAAAATACCGATATTTTTTACAAAACCGATAACCGATTATGGTAAAATGCTTAAATATCGGGAAAAATATCGGTAAACCGATATATCGGTCGATCTCTATTCAACATATTAGTTTAACATTATGTTTGAAAGTATATTATTATGTATAATAAGTATATTATGTTTGAAAGTATATTATTTTGATTATTGGTGCTTTCATAGGCTCTCTTACTCACGTACGTGCAATTTAAAACAACAAAAAGTTAGATCCCACAGGCTGGCTCATTGAAAATTACACAATACCTGTTCTGAACTTCTGGTAAGAGTCTTGACATTTCAGTAACGGCATCTGCCTTCATCTGTAAAAGAGACAATAAATGTACGTAAATACTGGTGTAGAATATTTGCTCAAGCTACATAAGTAAAATAATCCTGTGATATGCTGTGAAAGCAGCAGAATCTTAGAAAGCACTGTGACACAGATTGTTGGTTATACCACCCAGCACTAACCTTTATAACATCAGTTAAAATATGAGGTACAGCATAGGGTCGACCGATATGTGTTTTCAGGGCGATGCCGATACCCAATTATTACAGATCAAGTAGACCGATAACCGATATTTTGAACCGATATACGTGTCTGGTGTAAAATGAAAATGAATGCCAAAATTAATAATAACAAGAGCTCTGTCAAAAACATTCTTTAAATGCTTTTAAACATGTCTTTAATTCTGAAAACTGTTAATAACAACAACATTAAATAAACAGTAATATTAATAATAACATAAGTGCAGGGATCACCCAGAAACATTCTGTAAACATTTTGTAAAACTTAAAGTAAACGTATTTAGCGATTGTGTGATTATTCTCAACAAAAGTTGTAATAATTGTTGTAGTTGTATTACGATATTCTACTGCACCACAGTAATATATTTGGCTAAACCGAACTTATATTTTGACAGGTTGCCATGAGGACCTTTAAGTTTCTTAATAAGGCTTAATATTTATAGATACTAGTCCATAGCGAGTAGATTTAAGTGTACTGACCTACTTTTGATTAATTCATCCAAACTTTGACAAATTCCATGACATTCGCGTTATACGTTAAATTCCATTATATGACTGCATTCCGCGATTCCGCCGCATTTTTCGCATCGCGGACATCATAGGTTATATTGAGGTGTTTTGCAACTTCAGTGTAGTGGATTGTGATTTATTGCAATCGTATTGTACCTTTGAGAGACAACTGATGCGTGATCACTGAGGCAGCTCCAGTTAACAAATGCTCGGTGTGAGACTGCCTTCAGTTTTCCGTTGATTGGTCGGACTCGTGACTCTCTACATATCAGATGAGCGGTGGGCGGAGATTGCTCTCAGAGATTGAGAGATGCCTCACTCTCACAGAGTGTTGAGCTCAGACAGGCTGCATCGAGCCAAATAGTGCATTTAAACATTAAATAGTTTCACCTGTATTATTTATTCACCAATAAATAATGTCACCTGTAAATAGTATGTTTGTTTGCATTAAAAAATTAAATTAAAATTAAATTTAAAAAATTATCGGCAAATCTGTTTTGAAAATGGCCGATATCGATAATCGTAAAATGCTTAATATCGGCACCGATAATCGGTCGACCCCTAGTACTGCATTAAAGTGTTGTTTTACGCCTGACATCTGGTTCTGCCTTTTCTGGTACAGAATTTAACCATGCAAAGCTACAATGACCAAACCTTATTGATGTCACTGACAACACACTGTGACTGTATTGAAAGGACAGAGTGGTTTAGCAGGACTTTATGACAGTTATATGTCTACTATTCACTAATCATTAACACACTACAGTGTCCTGGCAAACCATTCTGTCCTTGCAATGTAGTGTGTTTTCAGGTTCACATATGATGTAACTACAATGACTATGATTTCAATACAGTGTCCTGACAAACCATTCTGTCCTTGCAATGTAGTGTGTTTTCTGATTAACAGCGTGTAACTCTACCACAAGTCTCTACGTTAATTTTCTATTTTGCAGATATAAAGTAAGCAAACTCAAAGCATTGAAAATGACACAATACCTGTTTTGAACTTCTGGAAAGAGTCTTGACATTTCAGTAACGCATCTGCCTTCATCTGTAAAAGAGACAATAAATGTACAGTCATGGCCAAAAATATCGGCATCCTTGGTAAATATGATCAAAGAACGCTGTGAAAATAAATTTACATTGTTGACCTTTTGAACTTTTTTTTCACAAAAATCTAATCTTTCATTGGATAATAAACATTTTAAATGGGGAAATATCATTATAAAATACATTTTTATCAAATACAAATTGGACACAATTATTGGCACCGCTAGAAATTCTTCTGAGTAAAATATAGTATATTCCCATTTATATTCACAATTTTGAGCAGTCCAGGATGATTATGAACATGAAATTATCCAGCTATGGCTTCCTGTTTCACATAAATATAAATAGGAGGAAAACACTACCAGCTAAAGAAGTGTTCACACTACCTGGTGATGAGGTCGCTAGTGAGTGTTCTCGCTACTGGTTGCCTTGACAGCAAATTAGGTTTCTTACCACTACATACAAACATTTTGAAGGCAAAATACTACAAATATAAATATGAATTAAGTACTACAAATTTTTTATGAGAAACAGAGCCTACTTTTTCCATTGAGTATGTTTATCTACCGCTGAGAGGAGAACGATCACGTAAGCTCAACCGTCTTCTTTCAGTTGCTCCAGAATGTCGCTCTTCATTTGCATAAAGTTGAAGGATTCTGAACTTTGTCGCTGGACGACACGCCCCATCCGTCGCCAACAGTCGCTATCGCTCGCTGTCCCTCGTGTCGCCGGAAATCGCCAGCTCTCAATTGAAATGAATGGGATTGTGTCACTTGTAGTGTGAACGGGGCTTTAATCATCCATAACAATGAGAAAAACTAAAGAATATATTTCTGAAGTGCAGCAAAAGATAATTTAGCTTCACAAATTAGTGAAGTGGCTTTAAGAAAATAGCTAAAGCAGTGAAAATTCCCATTTCCACCATCAGGACTATAATTAAGAATTTCTAGTCAACATAAAATGTTATGAAACTGCCTGGAAGAGGACGTGTGTCTATATCGTCCTAATGCACTGTGAGAAGTAGAGTTTGAGTGACCCCAAGGACCACAGCTGGAGAATTGCAGAAAATAGTTAAGTCTCTGGGTCAGAAAACCTTAAAAAAATGGTCAAACATCACCTACATCACTACATGTTTGGGAGGGTTTCAAGAAAAATTTATCCTAGCTCATCCAAAAACAAACTCCAGCATATTCAGTTATCAGTTATCAGACGAATGGAACTTCAAATGGGACTGGCTTCTATGGTCAGATGAAACTAAAAAAGCTTTTAGCAGCAAACACTCAAGATGGATTTGGTGAACACAGGGATAAAACATACCCCATATGTACAATTAAATATACTGCTGTATTTTTTATGTTGTGGGCCTATTTATTTATGGACATTGGAGATGGACATCTTATTTAGACACATGGAATCATGGATTATATCAAATACCTACAGATAAAAATCAACAAGTGAATGACTCTGTTAGAAATCTTACAATGGGCCATGTTTGGATCTTCCTACCGGACAATAATACAAACTGGGCACAAAACCAAGCTTCTGCTATGGCCATTCCAGTCCTCTGACCTGAACCCTGTAGTGAAGAGATGAAGCACCAACATGGAGCTGGGAATCTAAAGGATGATTCTGGATGAATAGGAATGGTCTCTGATATCTTGTCAGGTGTTCTCTAACCTCATCAGGCATTATAGGAGAAAATGTAGAGCTGTGTTAAACTGGCAAATAGAGGTTTCAAAAAGTATTGAATAAAAGGGTGCCGTTAATTGTGGCCAACGTGTATTTGAGAAAAACATTTATTTCATAATGATATTTCCCCCATTTTTTTAATTATCCAATGAAAGGTTAGATTTTTGTGATTTTTTTAAATAAAATATCAAAAGGATTATGCAGATTAATTTTCACAGCCTTCTTTGATCATATTTACCAAGGGTGCCAATATTTTTGGCCATGACTGTACGTAAATACTGGTGTAGAATATTTACAAGCTAAATAAGGAAAAAAACTCCTCCGATATGCTGTGAAAGCACTTCCTGTTGTTGATTATACCACCCAGCACTAACCTTTATAACATCAGTTAAAATATGAAGTACTGCATTAAAAACATTTAAAAAGTGTTGTTTCGCCTGACATCTGGTTTTGCCTTTTCTGGTACAGAATTTAACCATGCAAAGCTATAATGACCAACCCTTATTGATAGCTTTCATGTGACTGGCTCAAAGAATTGAGGGCAAAACATCCATAGAACTGCAGGACAAGCGTGTCAGTTTCTGTTTCCCAGACATGACAATATTTTCCTCTCATGGAGACAAAACAAAAGGTATTTCTGAGAAATGCAAGTTTTGGACATTTGCAATCCATATTAAGCACCCGCAGCAATATTTCAATCAAAAATAGTGCAACAAAACATTGTAAAACACTTAAAGTGGTAATATATTTAAAACGTAATATTAAAAGATCAAACACAGTAGTCACCATATTAATGATGCATAGTTTACGCAATCCGCTTAACGGTTCAGTGTTTTCCTTCTAATGGTTTTCTATGAAGCCATTTAACCTGAAACTTTGCATGTTGCGTTTATATTCTGGCTCCATCTGGTAGCCTGTACAAAATATACATCATCAATAAGGTGTTTACTGAATGTTTTACTACATTATTACTTGATGCAATCGTGTAAAAATAACTGGCGGTCAGTGGAGCAAAGCTTGGTTTTGCCCTTCCAGGTCCATTTATGTTAATGGTGTGACGTCAAATGATAAACTATCAATTGATATCACTGAGCAAGCTCAGAATTCAGCTTTACTCCAAAGCTGATTAACGACACTGTGGCAGCACAGCGCTGAGATCAGTGAGAAGCATTTAATTCATCAGAATGAATCAAGGTTGCTGTGAGATCTAGTGAGAATCATTCATTAGAATGTTGTGTCATAAACAGTAGGGATGGAAGATTCCCTAATTCGCTGCACCGGCAAAAAGTTAACGATGCGATGTATCAGTTTAAAAAGTGTGCATTTTAAGTTGGCATGTATCACGATGCATCGTTTCATATATTTGCATCTGTAAAAACTATTTATATTTCATTACTAGTGATGCGCTATATTGTATTGTATGAAGTGACCAATAATCTGTGATAATACAATTATAGATTGATTTCTCCTCGAAACTGTTTCTCAAGCGCATTCTTCTTATCAACGCTTATGGTGAATATGACAAATCACAACACTGCGGATACCCGAGGAAAAGCAGGGTTAAAGTCCAAAACCTGACTTGAAATAAACTAACATCAATCGTTTCCCAAAGCTTTTATATGACACAAGTAAGTTCGACAATCTATTTTTTGTAGCTTATTCTTAAGCAGCCCTTAATGTCAATCGTGGATCAATTTCCACCGTGACAAACAGTGAATATATCTGTTGTTTAATGCATTTGAGAAATTTGTTTTCTCAATGTATAACTGACATGTCACGAGTATTATTTTTCATCTGTAAATGTTAGAAAGTCATGCAAATATATCCATTTTGCTATCAGGATGACAAGCTAAACAGACAGAGCTGAATAACTGGAGTCAAATATGCATTTTATGATAGCAGTAACTGTAAAACTATTGTAATTGGTATATAAAATGTAAGCTAATACAGTCACTAATGACTCAGATGAGTTAATGTGTGTTTTGACAGTTCAAATGTAGTTTTAATTTAGTGATTTTAAAATTTTAGTTTAGTGATTGTTAAAGAGCATTGTTGATCGTGAATGTTCTAATGCTATCTGTTCTAACTATAAAAGTACAGCTGTTATAAACCAGAAGAAAGGCTATGATAGTATGTGAGTGAGTCAGTGGTAATATAATTGCATTCCTATTGGTCAGTGTTAGAGGAGCTCAAGCCTGAACCAGGTTAGCTTTCCAGCAGCAAGTAGCCACACCGTCTGAGGTTGATCTTTGTTCAATTTTCAGAACCAAATCATTTGACTGTGAGTCAGACTGAAATTATATTTCCAACTATTTGGTAAACTTGTTTTGTTTAAAAGCCTGAGGCATGGAATCAGAAGACATAAGTTAATTTATGATTTGCTGTCTGTCTGAATGACCAAATAATCATAGAAATCATTATTTTTATTACTTTGCATGAATGGAATCGTAATAGGTGAATCGTGATCAATCGCTGCGCTTATATGTATCGTATTGTAAGTCACATGATCTATAATTGTGTGTGATGCATGATTAACAGCGCTGATGTACATCAGAAAACCAGAAGCAGTAACACTAACTGACAATGGTGTTGTGGCAGAAATAGTCCAATGTTATTACATTGTTCATTTCTATCTGTACAACCTGTTGAGAGAGTATTTCCAATGACTTTCAAGCATTTCACACAACTATTTCAGTGGTTTAAAGCTCAAAGTCCAGTTTGAATGCTATTTTAATGGGATGAGCAAAATATACTTTGTAAACAAACACTTACGTAAAATAAAAAATACATTAAGTCACCATTATAACCAGTTGATAGAGCAGAGGAGCACTTATTGGTTTAATAGACATTAATTTCTACTTTTGCTTTGTATTTTGAAATTATAAAATAACTATTATAAAATATCAAAACATCCAGTAATCGGATTTGTATACTGTTTGTGTATGAAGTAAGAAAGTCACAAAGTGCCTTTAAAAACAAACCTTTTTTTTTTATTGCGACTAAATGACACATAATCACTTATGTTGGTGAGTTCCATTTAATATTATAGAAGAATAATGGCATTTAATAAAGGTAGAATATATACATTTCTATGTAAATTAGATTAAGCATGTTACTGTTGTTAAGTAAATGTTGTATGCTTCCCAACTGAAAGTACTGTCAAATGTGTATAAAAAGAAATGAACATATAGTATTATTAGTAACTGCACTTATTAATGTAAAGCAATATGAAATTAAATCATTTAGTTTTATACTCCCACACCATCCCCCAGCTATACCAAAATCCTTGGACCATCTGTAGAATTAGTGGCACTTGGTGCCTAAATTAACAGTCTGGAGCTCTGCTGACAACACACTGTATTGAAAGGACAGAGTGGTTTAACAAGACTTTATGACAGTTATAGGTCTACTATTCACTAATCATTAACACACTACAGTGTCCTGGCAAACCATTCTGTCCTTGCAAGTAGTGTGTTTTCAGGTTCACATATGATGTAACTACAATGACTATGGTTTTAATACAGTGTCCTGGCAAACCATTCTGTCCTTGCAATGCAGTGTGTTTTCTGATTAACATATGTAACTCACCACAAGTCTCTATGTTAATTTTCTATTTGCAGTATAAAGTAAGTTAAAACTCAAACGAAAATGACACAATACCTGTTCTGAACTTCTGGAAAGAGTCTTGACATGTCAGTAACATCTGCCTTCATCTGTAAAAGAGAGAATAAATGCCGTAAATACTGGTGTAGAATATTTGCTCAACAAATAATAAATAATCCTGTGATATGAATTTAAAAGCAGTAATCTTAGAAATAAAAATTGTAAATGTATTTTATAAAAAATAACCTTTATAACTCAGTTAAAATATCTAATTTATGATTAAAATCATAGTTTATTTACTGCCTGACATCTGGTTCTATCCCTTTTCTGGTACAGAATTTAACCATGCAAAGCACATCATTGACCCTGCTCTCAAATGTTATGTCACTGCTGACAACACACTGTGACTGTATTGAAAGGACAGAGTGGTTTAACAAGGACTTTATGACAGTTATAGGTCTACTATTCACTAATCATTAACACACTACAATGTCCTGGCAAACCATTCTGTCCTTGCAATGTAGTGTGTTTCAGGTTCACATATGGTAACCTACAATGACTATGATTTCAATACAGTGTCCTGGCAAACCATTCTGTTCTGAATGCAATGTGACATTTCAGGTTCACATATGGTGTAACTAACTTAGAATATTTGCTCAATAAATAAGGTTCTGAATGTATGTGAAGCCTATAGTGGCAGTCTAACATTTGTTGGTGTTGTACCTTTATAACATCAGTTAAACAGAGAGAAGTAGATATGTGATCTGGCTGCCTTTTCTGCAAGCATGCCATTATTTATTAACAGCTAGTGCGACTGTATTACACAGGGCTCTAGACTGACCAAAATACAAAAGTGATTTGCAACAATTTTGAGAATGTGTGAGTTACAATTCAATCTTGTGTTTCTACTACATCTAAAATCATCATAGAGATGCTGCCACGGTTGTTTAAGCTCTAACACAGTCAGGGAGTCAGAGTTTGTCAGATTTACACATAGATTCTCAATACAGTTTCTGTGACAGGCTGGTGAACTGAGAGTGTAACTATGGTTAACTACACATTGCATGTTTGCGAATAAAATGTATAATCAAATTATGTTTGAGGTTTATTTCATTGTTTGTTTCAGGCACGTGTGTATAAATATTTTTGTTAAACTATATATGGTTATTTAAATGTCTGCAAACATAAACATTATTTGTTGAACATATAGAACAGTTCATATTTATGACAATTTTGTGTTTTTTTGGCTGAGTACAGTTCAATCTTGTGGAAATATATAGGTTTATAATTCATCTACATAACTCGAATCACACCAGTGATTGAACGGTCCAGGGACCTAGGTGATGCATTACAAAACAGTGAACTTCATTATGTTGTTGAAAGCATAGAACAGTTAATATTTATGACAAGTTTTGTGCAAGTCTGTCTTTGGCTGAGTGCCAGTCAAAGGCAGGAGAGCAGATTTGAATATAGTAGTTTATAATGTCATCTACATAACATTTGAATCACACCAGTGAGATTGAACGGTCCAGGGACCAGCCTAGGTGATGATGACAAGTACATGATTATGAGACATTACAAAACAGTACAAGGCAGTCAGTGCAGGGGTACCATACCTTTGAACTTGTTAATGAACTGCTGCTCAAGGACAGTTCTTGATTGTATGTGTCTCTCTGCATCACATACAGGTTTAAGCCTGTGAAGCCTTGAACCGTTCTCCATTTCATCTATCTGCAGAAATCAACATATGTTACTTTAAAAACACAGAACATTTCCAAATATATGCATCTGTAATATGCTGCAACATCCATACAGTATACACAGAATCGCTTCTTTTCAGGGTGTATGATATCAACTCAGTTGAATTTTACAAGAAAGCCCAAAAGTCCAAACACACTCGGACTACCTCAGGAGGTAGTACAGTTTACTCCAGGATTTTAGTGCAGTTCACTTAAAACACACACTGGGAAAACAAAGCACTGTGTACATAATCATTTTACGTAAACAGCATCTGAACTCCTCTATGAAAAGCTGTATTGTTCAGTGAGGTTGACATGAGATAATGTCAGCACAATTCATTACATGATGGTTTAGATAAATGTTGCATTACATCTGTACCTCTAATTTTATATTTCATTATTTTTAAAATCAATAAGGATGTGTTAATTATGCAGAAGATCAAGAAGAGATGCTTTTAGTCAGTTTAGTTTTATTCTGCTATTCAGACCTTAAAACATTTAACTATCTTAATATGTTACTGTAAATTGGACAGTCTCATCTGCATTGTAACAGTCAATATAATATTAATGTATTATTCATTCTAAATTACTATACTCTTAAAAATTGTCTGAGCTGACCTCTGTTACAGTTAATTGACATCAAGTAAAGAAGTAAAAATTCAGTATAAATAAATAAGTACTAATAATAATAATTAACATATAATCCATATTAAAGTATAGCTATAAAATATATTCCCCAAAGCTTCTCTCAGGGAAAATTAGCATTATCATAATAACTCCGTGGCCATTTAATCTAAAGATGACAAATTAAATATTTGCAAAATGCAGAACTTGTTACATGCAGATTATATTAATTTATGTAATATAAATGTTAATTTTGCCCTTGTGAATGCATATGAATCGCGTGCATGGCCTGTGTTATGTCTATTATTAGCATATTAGCTTTTCAAACGCATTGATTATCTAAATTGATACCATACATAACATCATTCTCTTTACTGTCTTTTTTTTTTTACCAATGAAGCCATTTCAGTAAACAATATGATTATTGCTCTCAGTCACAACGCGAATTCAAGGCATTTAGTGTCTTTGTGTCTGACAGTTCTTCCAAAACTTCATACGTTTAATATTGCTAATCTGTCATAAGCAACGTTAATTCTCGTTACATAACGTTATACATGTATTATTCAATCGCGGCCTATCTTGAGCTTCCTATATCGCATATACGGATTATGACTGCGTGAATATATCTTTTAGCGACTGCCAGAAGAATACAATCCACAGAAAATAAGCCATATAGACAAGACTAATTTGTATGAATTAATATATAAATCTTTATACTTTATTTACTTACCTAAATGGCCGTTGCTGTATCACTCCTCCATTTTGAGATTGCGTGCTTCGGAAAGACCCGCCTCCACAGCGCATGAGCGTGATTAGCCAATCAAAAGGCAGCCCGCGTTTTCCGAGGAGTCTCCGCCCATTTGTAATGTGTATAAATCATCAGTAACAGATCCTGCCGATAGAGGCAGAATGCCACACACTCGAAAACACCAGAAAACTGGTTCACCCACTTATAAGGACATTCACAAAAAGCAGGAGATTGTTCCTGAGGCTCAAATAGATGAATCTACATTGCTTGAATTACGAGGACATGTCCTCTGTCCCCATAATCCCAAATGTCCTTATAATGTTGGTATGTAAACTGGTGAAATGTCCTTGTAATCCACCAAACCAACACACACACACACACACACACACACACACACACACACACTCTCTCCACACGCACACACACACATGCGTGCTCACGCACACACACACTCTCTCTCCACACGCACACACACACATGCGTGCTCACGCACACACACACACTCCCGCGCGTATATGTATATATATATATACAGTGGGTACGGAAAGTATTCAGACCCCCTTACATTTTTCACTCTTTGTTATATTGCAGCCATTTGCTAAAATCATTTAAGTTCATTTTTTCCCCTCATTAATGTACACTATTGACAGAAAAACACAACCCTTTGCTGTGACACTCATATATTTAACTCAGGTGCTGTCCATTTCTTCTGATCATCCTTGAGATGGTTCTACACCTTCATTTGAGTCCAGCTGTGTTTGATTATACTGATTGGACTTGATTAGGAAAGCCACACACCTGTCTATATAAGACCTTACAGCTCACAGTGCATGTCAGAGCAAATGAGAATCATGAGGTCAAAGGAACTGCCTGAAGAGCTCAGACACAGAGAGTTAAATATATGAGTGTCACAGCAAAGGGTCTGAATACTTAGGACCATGTGATATTTCAGTTTGTCTTTTTTAATAAATCTGCAAAAATGTCAACAATTCTGTGTTTTACTGTCAATATGGGGTGCTGTGTGTACATTGAGGAAAAAAAATGAACAAATGATTTTAGCAAATGGCTGCAATATAACAAAGAGTGAAAAATGTAAGGGGGTCTGAATACTTTCCGTACCCACTGTATATATATATATATATATATATATATATATATATATATGGGTAGTTCACAAATCATTTTTTTTATTATTTTGCATATTTTTTAGTTTGTAATGTAACTGATATTTGACAACAAATTTTCACAGAAATGTATAAGTTATTTGAGGGTTTGGAGAGGAGACTACACTTAAAACTGGATCAAATGCATGCTGATATAAAGACCGCACTTGAAGCAATCCAGCAATCAGCAAGCCAGCCAAGCACCTCTACCTCTGCCTCTGACCTAACTGAGGTGCTAGAGGAGCCTTGCAAGACAGTGGAGGAATTGGAAGACCTATGTAAAATGCTGAAAGTTGTTGACTTTCGCAAGAAAATTGTATGTCTTGAAACATATCACACTATGCTGTTTTACATTATGCAATGCACTTCGCACTGTGCTTTAATAACTGATTATTGTTGTTGTTTGTAGATGCGATATCTTTGTCTTCAGAGAGGAGGCAGTTTGGGTGATGGTATAAGGAGAATGCTGCATAAAATTGGAGAAAATTCCCTATGGGCAGAGTACAGCTACAAAGGAGAAAAGGAAAAAGACCATTTCAGAAACTTCTGATTAATGATGTGCTAATACGTGGCGTCAAATCTTTACTCATGACAACTTGTCTGTCTCTAAGGTTACAAAAGTGCACTGGAAGATGACAATCTCTTTGATTATATATGCATGCTGTTGTTTACAATTCAAGTGTTCTCTGTATTTAAATATTCAGAGTTGCAATAGTCTGTTTTGAAAATTGATACAATTTTAATACTTCAGAGATTTTAATTTCTACATGCATTCTAATTTCTGTGATCTAATAATTATTATTTGAAGGTGCCTGCAGTAAGGTGTACCCAGACCACAAATCACAGAGTGTGGAGGAGATGATTGCCATGACTCTAAAGCATGCCCACATCGTGAGAAAACAAAACAATTAATCAGGTGAGAAGATTTTAATACCCACTAAAATATGCGGAAATATACTGTTTATCACATTAAATATAATGTTTATACTATTTTTATTTTTTTACCAGGAACATCACAAATGTGACTTTTGTTCCGTTACAAGATAAAAGCTTTTCAAAACAAATGTACTGCTTAAATATTTAGGCACACTAGTGTGACAAGCAGTGGATTTCCCCCATATTTTACTGAATATTTACAAAATTATGTACAAATAATGCTTTTTTTACTCAAAAAACAAGTGTATAAACTCATATTAATGAGACAGTACTGGCACTTTTGTGTGAAGTGTATTTTTGAGCCTAGTATTTATTTATTTATTTAGTCATTTAGCAGATGCTTTTATTCAAAGTGACGCACATGAGGATATTATAGAAGCAATCAAAAGAGCAACAACATGCAAGTGTTAAGTCTTGGTTAGCCCAACGCAGTACACGTAGGAAGGTTTAATTTTATATACTTTTTTAAAGAAAACGAGTAGATGGATCAGGGTTCCTCAAATCTTTCCCTGGAGATCCAATCTGCTGCAGAGTTTAGCTCCAACCCTGATCAAACTCACCTGTGATTTTTCTAATGATCCTGAAGACTCTGATTTGCATGCTCATGTGTGTTTGATTAGGGATAGAGCTGAACTCTGCAGGAGTGGTCCAGATTTGAGGATGCCTGAGACCGAATATAGAAAAAAATAAACCTATTTTCATCTTAGAAACAAGTAGATAGAATAGAAAAAAAAGCTAGTGTTAGTTTTACAAGAAAAGCTAGCAGTTAAAAATTAAATATGCAATTGATAGAGGGTCAAATGTGTGTCTTTTTTTAATAAAAAGACCGATAGATCAAATAAAATAAAATTGGAAATAGAGAATGTTAGAGGGTCAAATAAAGATAGTCATATATAATGAGTAGTCAGTTGATTCAGTTTTATAGAATGTTAGTATATGTCAGTAATGAATCGAGGTTTATGATTTTTGTTCATTTTATTATGCATTTTTTTTTAGGTTCTGAACTCACGGGTGGAATCGGACCTGGAGAACTAACACGCAGCAACTGGAACACGCACACACGCACACGCACACTCTCACACACACACACACACACACACACACACACACACTCTCTCTCACACACACACACACACACACACGCACACACACACACACACACACAATTGTTTACAAAAATAAAAAGTATTAATAAAGTATTGCTTGTGTGTTTATTCCTTGGATAGTTCAATTTTGTCTGATCTGACTGATGACATGTTTACACTAAAGGACATTAAAAGGACCTGTAGCAAACGTTCTCTAAAGGTCCTCACAATGTTTCAACAACGTCCCGCGAACGTCCCCGGTACGTCCCGCGAACGTCCCCGGTACGTCCCGCGAACGTCCTCATGACGTCCCCGGTACGTCCCGCGAACGTGTCAACGACGTCCTTTTGACGTCTAAAGAACCCTACACGAAGACGTCCAGGGACGTTCTGGGGACCTTTTATTGTTAGCTGGGGGGGCCCAAAATCACAACTTTGGTCGATATTGTTTTTTTTATAATTATTAAAAAAAAATGTTTTACATACAAGAACACGTTATCTGACAATATTGCAGTAAAATTAATTAAAACAACTACATTATAGAAAGTGAGAAGTGAACGTAAGCACGCTCTCGTCAGAAAATCTCTTCAGAGGTACATGCGCTGTCTAATAAAATCCAGACTTTGGAATTTATGACTTGTCTTGTTATTTGGAATGACATGATGACCGAGATCACACGCGCCAGCACAGCCATGCAATCTGCCGACATTTCGCGGGAGAGGATGGGTTTGTTTGAAAAGGCTGTGACAGATGCACGTCTTTCAGCGAATGAATGTGATGCCTCTACAGAGTTTGCACAGAAGCGCAATAGAAAGCGCAAAACATTTCGCGATGAAGTGAACGCTGGAAAACCAGGGCACCAAGATGCCCAACTTCATTTCAAACATACGGTGTTGTATGTAATCGTTGAAACGCAACAGAAATTTCGTTTCATTTTGCAAATGAGTGAAATATCAAAGGAGTATTTAGAATAATCCGTCATCACTTGACTTCATCTTAAAAAAAAAAAAACTTAGCTCCTTTTCCTTAATTTTGCTCTCCTTTCCCTAACCTCTCAGCTGTCTAACTTCATTCTTCAGAGAAACCTTGATTCATTATTCCCGAATTTGGTTGTTGCATTAAGAGTGTTCCTTACCATGCCTGTCACAGTGGCCTCTGCAGAGAGCTCATTCAGTAAATGACTATCAATTTGCAATTGTAAAACAAATGCTTTCCGTATGTAACAGGCCAGCCGTGGATAGTTGGAACTCAGTGACATCCAATCAGATTGAAGCATTTCAAACAGCTGACCAAAGAGCGGAAATGATGTCACAGCCAATCCGATTTTTTCATGTATTTATTTGGATCGTGGGTTCGAATCCAGCTCAAGCAGGACTGAAACTTTTTATAAAACAAAATTGTAAAATATAACAATACATTACAGCTGCAAAGTATTTGAAATGTGTGTCTTTTTGGGATTTCAAAAAGGCAAAGTATTATGAATAAATGAATTGTATTATATATTATGTATATAGTATTATGATTAGTATTATTACAAGGCAAAGTATTATGAATAAATTATTATTATTCAAGTAAATAAAGTAAAATAATAATATACATGAAATGGTTATATGAAAACATGAATATTATAATAATGATTTCATTAAACATGAATGGTCTCTATTAAATGGCTTTTGAAATGAAAAAAAGGCATTTAAATTGAAGTAAAACTAAGTAATATTAAAGTACTACATGAACATTGATTGAGTTATGGGATAATTTAAGTCACACTTAAGTTAAATGTTCAATTAAGTGTTTCCAAAACCATAGATATTATTAAGTATTTGTCCTATGAAAAATACCATATAACACAAATAATAATTCATTTATCAATTTGTCATTTTCTGTTGTTTTTATGAAATGCTATAAGCACTTTTTAAGATCCAAATTAAAACAGAAATAAAAAATAATTGACTATATATAGTACAATATCACACTGAAAAATAAATCAATCAAAATGTACAGTATATACACATGACTTATACTCCAAATTATTATGAATATATTATTAATAATAAAATAAACAGTAAAATAATATTAATATAACATTCCATGGTTATATTAAAAGCATGAATAGTTATATTACATGTCTTTTGAAATGTAAATGAGAGGCATTTAAATTGAATTCAACTTAGTAATAAATAACAATTATATATAAACAATTAATAGAGTGATGGAATAATAGAAGGCACACTTAAGTTATATGTAGAGATCGACCGATATATCGGTTTACCGATATTTTTCCCGATATTTAAGCATTTTACCATAATCGGTTATTGGTTTTGTAAAAAAAAAAATATCGGTTTTGATTTTGATTTTTTGATTTTTTTTACATACATAATTATACAGAGTATAACCAGCAGTGAAATGTTGTTCTCTGCATTTGACCCATCCAAGTACACACACACCTGGAGCAGTGGACGCACACACACACACACACACACCTGGAGCAGTGTTCACTCAGGAAAAGCTCCAGCACGGCCACCGCATGTAACTTTATACAAGATTAACTCGTTTGAAACACGCTGAATTATATTAACATTTACTATAGAACCATTATTTCACCAATAAACATCTACATAAATACATCTCTATCGAAATTAATGATTTATTTTCTCCACAAGCGATCGCAGTTTGAGTATAGTTCTGTGTACATTATGAAATAACTGCTGACAGCGTGATTTATCTATCTAGAATGACAAAAACATTTGAATAATTCTGATAAAACATGCCAGTTGAGAAATGCAATAAAATACAATGTTTTGTTTGTTATAGCTTATTTCAATATTACAGAGAATATTATTCAGTGAATTAACATTATCCAGTGAATTATTATTATTCACTCTTTAGCCTATTAAACAGCTTATAAACCTAAAACTGTAGTTTAAAATGAAGTTGATATTTTGTTTGAGTTTTCCCTCTTTTCCTCAGGTTTTAAATAAGCCTGTAAGCGCGTCGTGCGTTTTACTTTGACTTTAATATCAGCAGCAATTCGGCGTCAAGCAGTGTTTAAAATAAAAATCAGCAAATACTGTGGAACCAAATAAATGAGAAACGAATGTTTTTTTTAAAACATTATCACTTAGATCAGGGGTAATAGCTCGTATTCACCTCTCTACGTATTCTGTGTTTAGGAGGAGAAATACGGTTCTCATGGCGCTGTGAATACAGACTGAACGGCGGCTCAAAGCCGCTGTATGAACATATGATACACAAACTACTGCTCTCCTGGATAAAAGAAGCCAGCGTCACACTAGTACACACAAGTTTGGATGGGCAAGTTTTGTAATCAAGGTAAAGCTGATTACAGTGACATGATCGTGCATTAGGCGCGCGTTATGTCCGTTATAAATGACGCGCAAACGAACCGTGTATGTGCGCTCTCGGTCACTCTAACATCATATTTCTGCTTGAATACAGCTCAGTATATAGTTGAATACAGCGACGTGAATAGTGAATAATAATAAAACACTATTTTATTTATCATTATTAAATTAATGCAACATAAAGATACATCACAACAAGCCTTTTTAATTATTTATTTAATGTGTATTTTATCATTTATTTACTTTTCACTTGGTAGATCTCGGTGAGTTTTCTCCTTGACCCTAGATTAATGTCAGACTCAGAAGTCAACAGGCTTAAAACGGGTACTTTTACATTTGGTTTCGAAACTCTTCCGCATCGTCTTGTCAGTGTCACCTCACTCTTCTTGTCAGTCATCTCTCTTCACGTGATAAATGAAATCTGATCTGTGATGTAGAGGTCTGCGCGGGACTATTTGAGGTTTTATTCCGCCCCGCTCTCGCGATATATTCTGTTTGTTCACATTTCTGCTGAAAGAAAGAGAGCTAGGCTAACAAATACACGTTTATTCTGCACCAAAGTGTATTTATTTTATTTTTGTCTTGTCAAGAGTCTTGAATTTATTGACTGATAAATGTTAATAACATTTTGCTGCCAACACGGAATACAGTTTCACAGAGAGGAAAAAAGTTATACAAAAATTGTAATCCCTATTATAATTTGTTTTGTCAGGATATAATTCGTTTATGCTAACATTCAGCCTACAACACAATAGGAACAAAATGTAGGTTTAGCCTAATAGCTATTTTATTAGTCTTGTCAAAACACTAAATTAATTTAACATCTTGCTGTTAACACAGTGAAAAGTGCAGCAGAGAAAAAATAAATAAATTCGACACAGTCTGTCATTTAAAATGATAGGATAAGCATAATACAAAAAAAAGGAACGAGAATTGCACGTCCTTCAAGGACAGCGGAGTTAGAAATCCTGCGGAGTAATAAATCTTGTCGGGACAGCCGGTAAAATAACAGTAAATAAATATCGGTTCTGAATATCAGCTATCGGTACATAAATGTATAAATTATCGGTATCGGTCGATCACTAGTTATATGACCAATTAAGTAATGCTTCCGAAACCAAAGAAACTGACAAATATAAGCCCTATAAAGTAGAACAGGGCACTCATGAAGCAATTTGTACATTTCAGTTGCTTTTATTAAATGCTCATTTTAGTAAATACAAAATGTTGATATTTACAAACAAGATTAGTAAATATTGATCCAAAATAATAAAATATAAGGAAAAATAAATTTCTGACAATATATACATATTACAATCTCACACTGAAAAATAAACAAATCAAACTATACAGTATATACATCAGTTAAATATTTCTAAGGGGTAAAATATTACAAATATATATATTTTTTTTTCTGCCAGCCATTTCTGTCTTTCCATCTTGTAAAATGCAGACTCTTTAAACTCTCTCCAGGTCATCTTTCTGCATGTTAGTCTTTTTCATTTACCAACCTCAGAACATGGCAATGAACATATTTCCCTGCTACGCCAGAAAGTCTGTGTGAGGACTACACCTGTGTATGTATGTGTATGACACATGTATGTGTATGTGAGGACTGTTTGAGCCCCGCTTCAGTTGCATTTTACAAAATCTGCACAAGCGACTAACGTGTCCAGTTTCAGGCTGTTTGCGTTTTTGATGTCCTTTCTCCTCCACGCGTTTCTTTGTGTCCTCAAGTTCTCTCTTAAAGAACACTATACTGTACATTTTGATTGATTTATTTTTCAGTGTGATATTGTACTATATATAGTCACAATTATTTTTTATTTCTGTTTTAATTTGGATCTTAAAAAGTGCTTATAGCATTTCATAAAAACAACAGAAAATGACAAATTGATTAATGAATTATTATTTGTGTTATATGGTATTTTCATAGGACAAATACTTAATAATATCTATGGTTTTGGAAACACTTAATTGAACATTTAACTTAAGTGTGACTTAAATTATCCCATAACTCAATCAATGTTCATGTAGTACTTTAATATTACTTAGTTTTACTTCAATTTAAATGCCTTTTTTTCATTTCAAAAGCCATTTAATAGAGACCATTCATGTTTAATTAAATCATTATTATAATATTCATGTTTTCATATAACCATTTCATGTATATTATTATTTTACTTTATTTACCTGAATAATAATAATTTATTCATAATACTTTGCCTTGTAATAATACTAATCATAATACTATATACATAATATATAATACAATACATAATACAATTCATTTATTCATAATACTTTGCCTTTTTGAAATCCCAAAAGGCAAGACACACATTTCAAATACTTTGCAGCTGTAATGTATTGTTATATTTTACAATTTTGTTTTATAAAAAGTTTCAGTCCTGCTTGAGCTGGATTCGAACCCACGATCCAAATAAATACATGAAAAAATCGGATTGGCTGTGACATCATTTCCACTCTTTGGTCAGCTGTTTGAAATGCTTCAATCTGATTGGATGTCACTGAGTTCCAACTATCCACGGCTGGCCCCATGATGGGTTACACATATACAGCCTGTGTTTTTTTTAATCAAGTACTTTTTTATTTAAAAGTGAAATAAAAACTGTACTTAAATAAAGATTAAATGAAAATGTATCATACTTAACATTTAAGTACAGTAACTTGGTTTTTATTTAACTTAAAGATTAAATGAAAATGTATCATACTTAAAGTACAGTTTTTTTAACATTTAAGTACAGTACAGTTTTTATTTCACTTTTAGGTACAATATATTTTAATTTAATAATTACGTTTTTTATTTACGTGGAAGTAAGCACGGTGCAGTGTTCATGTTCAAACTGTGTATTTACTATATTTTAAGAGGCTGACAATAATAAATATCCTTCTAAGGATTAAAACTGACTCGTTTTTTTATTTTTATTTTTTTACTGTGTATAGTGCTACTGAAAGTGAAAGTGACGTGACATACTCGGAATTTGTGCTCTGCATTTAACCCATCCAAAGTGCACACACACAGCAGTGAACACACACACACACACCGTGAACACACACCCGGAGCAGTGGGCAGCCATTTATACTGCATTTTAATGTTGGTCATAATGGTGGTACTTGGAAAGCCAAATATTTTCTGAGGTGGTACTTGGTGTAAAAAGTTTGAGAACCACGCCCAGATAGCAAAATGACACCGGAGCGGATCCGCCCCAGAAGTACCACAAGATCCGGAACGGATCCGCAAAACGGGTCCGTAACGGCGTCCACTTGCACAGCGCAGCAGATCCGGAACAGATAAGGATTACGGATTTAGTTCCCGTTCCGTTCATTAGTGGACCATTCGGTCTGGATACCCCTCATTCAAAACTACTAATCTGGTAAACTAGCTTCAAAAATATTTCAAATCTAACAGACCAAACATTAAATAGACTAGATTGCTCTATAAAAGCTTGAATATAAAATGTCTGCCTTTATTAATATTAATGAAACATTAAATCCTGCAAAAAATTGTAATCTAAATTCATCCTTTTAGCCAGTCACAATAGAACTATAAAAATAGTTCATTACAGACTGTAAATATATTCAAAGTAATTACCTATTTTCATAGTTGTATTATGTATACATTGAATAGGTATTACAGAAAAATAAAATGCCACGAAATATTGTACCAAGAACATTGTTTTATTTAATAAAACATTTTACTTAATGAAAAAGAATAAAAACAAATACAGAAATATTAAGATTCTTTGCTGAATATAATTGTACTCTTAAACGAACATCTCCTAGAGGCTACTGTTGGGTCAAGGTGTTGACAGTGGGGCGACTCCTTGAGCTTCCCCTATCTGCTGCCAGGTTGAACCACCGTATCACGTGTTTAACAAAGTCCTCAGTGGCGGCACGGAGACTTGGTTGTTTCTCACAGCACCTGTAATGCAAAAGCAGATTTACATTTAAAGATTTCATGAAATATCATTAAAGCTACCATTTTATAAAAAAGGACACACATAACCACTGCCTTTAAAACAAAAATGTACAATATGATGTTTATACGGGTAGGTACACTATGTAACTTTTGGTACCCTAGCGGTTAAAAAAAAAAGTGCATGAATCTTGTGGAAGAACATTGTAACCGGAGCTACTTCTCTCTGTTTATTTGTAAGATGAGTCACGCAGAGGTTATTATTAGCTCTTTTCCACTTCTTTTTACAGTTATTTCCACATTTATTGCTTTTGGATTTATTATAAAATGACTATTATTAACATTTTTGCAGTTTTGTGGTTCTTAAGTATAAAGTATAGCGAGTGTAGGAAAAAATGGGCGAATTCCAAATGGAAGTGAGCATCCTATGCCCTACTCCCTTCGAAGGGCAGAGCCCTTGAAGTGTGTTCTTTGAAGGGTGTAGGGCATTACTGTCTCATAAGCCTTTGGAACTCCCTTGGCGAAGGGAATGAAGGACAAAATGTTACCTTGACAACGCTGTGCGTGCAGCATTCAGCGCTCCAACAGTTGTTGCTTTACGGTCTATGGTTGTTGCAAATAAATCTTTCTTGTTATTATTTTATTCAAATACTATTTAATTGTGTCTTATTTACTATTAAACTTTTTCAAATTATACTTGCTTACAATACAGTCTTAAATCATATTTCTTTCACTGAGGAAAATATTTTGTATTACATGAAAATAAAAACAAATTCAATTAGCTTATTCTACTTACTTTTTTGTAAACTCGAAATAAACCCCAACTTTGCTTTCAAATGCATCGCAAGATCTCCTAACAGATCACATGATCACAAACGGAAATCACTTCGCTAATGGACTTCTGGAAGGGCCCTTCGTGAAGGGATTAAGTTGTTCACTTTCGTTTGGAACGTCCCTACAAATGGCATCCCCCTTCCGAAGTGCCCTTCAAGGGCGCAAAAAAAGCCGTTTGGAATTCACCCAAAATCACATGCCATTTAGATGAAGGAAACATTTAAAAAATAAACAAATGCAAATCCCAACAGCATAGAAGGTTAATTATTTGACTATTTTTAACTAGCTTACTCCTTGAAAATAAAAAGCATTTAAATAAGTTAATTATTAACACATTAGTAACAATTAATTAATACATATTATATGTAAACATTGCAATAAAAACATCTACACATTTGTATTTTTATTTTAATAAAAAAAAATTAAATAAACATTGCTTTTAAGAGGACACATAAAAAGCACATGATGAAGCTGCTAAACATATTCAGTCAACATAGACTTGATTTTGGCAAAGAATGAATTTGAATTTTCATTCAGACCAATGCGAAAATCAAGTTTTCCCAGGTCTGTGCGCAACAAGTGGGCGGACAATATGAAATCCTAGGGATTCGTTTTAAAACAACTTGTTTCAATGATTCAGAGTCTACTTTTTTGAGAGACAATAACTTTATACACAGTGCTCTTTCAGATTTAAAACTAAGTACTGTTTTTCATTAGAAATATACTTGAGTTAAAGTACAAGTTACATTACATTTACTTACACAGGAGAAATGTCCTGGACTCCATCTGTTTGAAGGACTTTTTCCCATTCATGCCCTTCCAGTTGATCCTCCTCCCAACATCATCATGGAACATGCGGGAAAGAATGTTCCATGTGACACGTTTTGTGTCATGGCCCCCAATAGTTGCCAGGGAGGAAATCTAAAATGTAACAAAAATGTTGTCAATTTCTAATAATTAACAGAAGGAAATAAACGTCCAGTGTTCTTTTTTTTCCTTCTAAATAGCTTGATGACCAAGGAACCCTGTGCTATATATTGAATAGATCTTGACATTTTAGGAAAGCTACACTCCAAAATATATCTGGTATGATTTGCCCAAATTATCTAGTAGTGTAAGGGCTTTGTGCCATAATTAGGGTTAGGTCTCTATGTCACTACACCTTTAAATCCAGACCCATATGTAGGGGAATGTAATTTGCACTATACTACTGTGTAGTGCTAAGTGAGAGGTGATAGATAGTTTTTTGAGTTCATTTGAGAGCAAACCTAAAACTGCTTAATTTACAGCATAAGTTATTTATTATAGACATGACAACATGACTAAATAATAAACGTTTATCGATAAGAACTATTTCATGGCTTTTCATTTACAGTAGCATGAACCAAGAGTAGTCGAGTAAATCGAGTATTGTTTTGATAAGAAATCGACTAGCAGAAATCAGTAGTCGTGCAACCCCTAAAACTTACATTGTAATGTAAAAATAAACTCAAACAAGTAGCCTACCAGAACCAAAGATTACTGATACAAGTGGGGCTTTAAACTAAAATATTGGGATGAATCCTTTTAAACAGCACATTTATTACATGTTAAGAGCTGTAGTATGGACCATTGTCATAATTTATCAAAACAGCTGGATTTAAGTTTATCATAGTTTTTAATCTTACTTTACTCAGATGGCTGAAAAAGGTGAAATGGACCCCAACAGACTGGCAGCACTTGAATGAGCTGTAAACTGCAACAGAACACGCACGCACACAGTATCTTAATATGATTTAGTATGATTTGAAATAATTATCTGAAACAACATCACATGGGAAGAAGCAGAATACATGTCAAAATGTAGGCGTAAACAAAAATAAACTCAAACAAGTAGCCTATACCAGAACCAAAGATTACTATTTAAACTTACTTTACTCTGGCAGCTGAAATAGCAAGATGACTCCAACAACGACTGAATGAATGAGATGTAAACTGCACACACACACACACACACACACGCACACACACACACACACACACACACACACACACACACACACACACACACACACACACACACACACACACACACACGCACACACACACACACGGTATCTTAATATGATTTGGTATGATATGAAATAATTATCTGAAACATCACATGGGAAGGAGCAGAATATATGTCAAAAAATAAACGAAAACAGACTCGAACTAGTACGAGAACAAGATGTGTAAAAAGTACGTAGGCCTAACTTTATTTCTCGCCTGCTATTTTACCGGAAAATGGACGATTTTTTTTTTTAAATAGGCACTCGGGACTGAATTAAAATCTGGATAGCTAATGTTATCACCCCACCACCCAGAAAGAATGAAGTCCCGTCCAAGTAGCTTTTTACTCAAAAAGTTATCTACCAAATCTATTTTTAAAGTTTCAAATCTACACTAATGAAAACTGAAGAGCGAATGTTGACTTAATGATCATTTCAGAATCAAAAATATCAAACAAAAGCAATGAACGGTTATATTACTGGCTCATAACTGTATAAATAAAACATATTTTAACTATTCTTACCGTTTTCCGACCTGCCGGCTCCGGCTTCTGCACTCTAAGGACGATCATTCAGCAACGGCGACAGCTGAAAAAGGCGCTTCAGTTCAGCGAATCCGCCCAGCGTCTGTAGCGAGTCCGCTGTCCGGAGGCGGGGCATATTCTGTGCGCCTGGACGAATTGAGTTTCAGAGTACCCCTGGCAACTGTACAAATAAAGCATATTTTAACAGTATTCTTGTCGTGTTCAGTCCTCTTCAGCCTGACAGTCCGCAGCTCGGAGGAGGATGATTTCTGATTTGATTTCTGAGATGCGACTGGTAGAAAAAAGCGCGTTCGGATCGCGAATCCGCCCAGCATCCGTAATGAGTCCGCTAGTTTATTTCATGTAACGTTGAATTACTAAAATTACGAGGAGAGGTGGGGAATATATTTGTCGAAATATAAGCAAAAATAGACTTGAAATACTCTAGAACATCCCTGAAGAGGAGTGAAAAAAATACCTACATCTAACGTTAGCCTAGCTACAATCAGGACTGGATTAAAATCCAGATGAACTATATAAATATATATAAATATAATTATATATAATATTATATATAAATATAATTATATATAAATATAATATATATATATATATAAATATTTACAGAGCCAACTAAACTACCCTTCTCACAGAAAGGAGGAGATCCCGTCCAAATAAGCCTGTTATTACTCACATCTAATGATATAACGTAAATATATCAAAATATACAGGTAGGATGATTTTACACAAAATACCTCATCAGATTGTCCTACCACTATAAAATAAACAGGTAGGATGATTTTACAGCAAAAATACCTCATCAGATTGCCCTACCACTATAAAATATACAGGTAGGATGATTTTACAGCACAAAATACCTCATCAGATTGTTTAAGCCTACCACTATAAAATAAACAGGTGGATGATTTTACAGCACAAAATACCTCATCAGATTGTCCTACCACTATAAAAATAAACAGGTAGGATGATTTTACAGCACAAAATACCTCATCAGATTGTCCTACCACTATAAAATATACAGGTGGATGATTTTGCACAAAATACCTCATCAGATTGTCCTACCACTATAAAATATACAGGTAGGATGATTTTACAGCACAAAATACCTCATCAGATTGTCCTACCACTATAAAATAAACAGGTAGGATGATTTTACAGCACAAAATACCTCATCAGATTGTCCTACCACTATAAAATATACAGGTAGGATGATTTTACAGCACAAAATACCTCATCAGATTGTCCTACCACTATAAAATATACAGGTAGGATGATTTTACAGCACAAAATACCTCATCAGATTGTCCTACCACTATAAAATAAACAGGTAGGATGATTTTACAGCACAAAATACCTCATCAGATTGTCCTACCACTATAAAATAAACAGGTAGGATGATTTTACAGCACAAAATACCTCATCAGATTGTCCTACCACTATAAAATAAACAGGTAGGATGATTTTACAGCACAAAATACCTCATCGGATTGTCCTACCTCTATAAAATAAACAGGTAGGATGATTTTACAACACAAAATACCTCATCGGATTGTCCTACCACTATAAAATAAACAGGTAGGATGATTTTACAACACAAAATACCTCATCGGATTGTCCTACCACTATAAAATAAACAGGTAGGATGATTTTACTGCACAAAATACCTCATCAGATTGTCCTACCACTATAAAATAAACAGGTAGGATGATTTTACTGCACAAAATACCTCATCAGATTGTCCTACCACTATAAAATAAACAGGTAGGATGATTTTACTGCACAAAATACCTCATCAGATTGTCCTACCACTATAAAATATACAGGTAGGATGATTTTACAGCACAAAATACCTCATCAGATTGTCCTACCACTATAAAATAAACAGGTAGGATGATTTTACAGCACAAAATACCTCATCAGATTGTCCTACCACTATAAAATAAACAGATGATTGTACAGCACAACTTTTGTTTTTTTAATCTGTAGTTTCTAGACAGATGTTATACAAACTCACCCTAAAAACAGATCATAATATACATTTGCATTTTATTGAATTTTAAATTTGAATATACATTTGAAAGATTAGTTATTGAGATGATGTATAATAATGCAGAACAATATGAACAATGAATTTATTTCACATTTTTTTCATCTTAAGTCATAAATTCATTTTAAAAGTTAATAATAATGTGTAGTCATAATACAAAACAACAGATATTATTAATATAAATATGTACTAAATAAGACCACATAGTGCTGCAGAATGATCCGATTCAAGTCATACAGGTACATACTCTCATAAACTAATTTAAAGAATTAATTTGTTCCCCACACATTTCTTGCACATAAACACATTTAGGCTATTCTTTTTGAATTTGCAGCATTCAAAATGTGCCCATCTATTGCAGCTCTCACACTGTACCTGAAAATAAAATAGATGAATATATTAGTACAATTTTAAATCTAAAATAATTTTGAATATAAAAATATATAAAACATATTCTAAACATTAATATGATATATTAAATATTCTATATAAAAGTATAAATATTTAAAACTTTGCAATTCATATAATTATTTTTTTCATTTAAAGACCAAAAAAACTTTAAAAAAAAAGACACTTAACTACACACACTGATGAAAAAAAAAACAGTAGTTTCATGTTGTTTGTATACCATTTCAATCATGCTTTTGTTAGGATCGTTTTCCAGCATGCTGCAAACCACACAGTACTCCTCCGCATTACCTATAAATGAATTTGTTAACATTAAATTGTTAAATATGAATTAATTGGGCAATCATAATGTACTCAATATACACACCATAAAAATACAATCTCAGGTGTGTTCTGAAATGATAATAAATTAATAAATCATACTTGCATTACTTTCTGCCGCATTCAGCTTATTTTCTACTCTATGATTTTTTACCCCCTCTATCCCCTAGATAGCATCTACATGACATATATTATAATATTATAATTAATATTAATATTACAGAATTACAACAGCACGCACCTCGACATCTAAGAAGTGTGCAGGCTATTTTCATGCGTGCTGAGCTAACTGCTTCAGATGTAGTCTGAACATGGCTGATTGTTCCTGTCAGTAAGTATTGTTCAGCAAACTGAAACAATAATTGACAGGTGATATTAATCCAATTCATTATAACATTTTCATACCTGAAGCTGCTTTTGTAAATATTTGAACACATACATTCAATACCAAAACTCCATAACTGCTGGAATCCATCTGCGGGTTGTGTTTTAGGGTCTGTAATTGCCATTGGGCTGTTTGCTCATCACACTTTCTCGCTTTTAAAAAATTCCTAGATTGGGTTGAGACGTTTAGTATTGAATAGCATCAACAAATATTTTAAACAAAGATGAAACAGTTCTAACAATGTTACTGTCACGTTTTTCTGGAGCAAGGGAACGAGGAGAAAAGGGAATCCTTCTAACAACACTTATTCATCTAAACGCTAGAATGTAGGAGTTGCAGGAGACATGGAACACCAGGAATGACAAATAACAGCTGACACCAGGCATAGGGAACACAGGGCTTATAAACAGGGGAGTAAACTAGATAATGAGGGACACACACCTGGAACTAATGAACTAATGATGAGAACGAAACGAGAACAGAAAGCAGACCAAAAATGGACACGAGAGGAGGGGAAACACAGGACATGAGACACAGGTCTGACAGTTACCTCCAGTTCCGCATAATTTTACGTTCATAAGAACCTTCATTTCCCATTGGGTCAATCAGAAGGAGTGTTTTTTCAGGCATGTTGATAATCTAGAATGTAATGTCAAGTAATCATAAATAAATATGTAAACATTTTTAGATCACAAAGGAATAAATAAACCTTTAAATTATTGACCTAAAGCATTAAAAAATGTCTGCATAGGACTTACATGCACATATATATATATATATAAAATCAATTTTGCAACTACATATCAACTAACTCTGATTAGAGTATTAGAAGATTAAGGTTAAGGTTAGAGTTGGAAGAGTAAGTTGGCATATTTGCAAAGTTGCTTATAGTCAGTTTGTCTGTTGGGGAACCATCAAAATAAAGTGTTAGCAGATCTTTAGCAGACATACTACTAATACTCCAATGACTGCTAGTTGACAGAGTTATTTATCAAATAGCTGTCTAAAGGGTACCATCAAAATAATCCAACTGCTATTTCAATTAAAAAAAAGTTTCAAGCAAATGAGTCATATTACACATTTATCTGATCAGATATCTGATCTCATGGCTGTTTAAGACAATTATTATTATTATTTAGAAGTGGTCTTTGTCTGCTTTAAGGAAAGTAACATAAGTAACATGGAAAGATATGGGACTTAAAATACATTGGCTATGAGAAATATAATCCATTGTAAGTGGATGCAACGTGTTCACTGTGTGTTATAAACCATCATGCTCTTAAAAGCTAAGACCCCAAATAAGTCAATATTATAATACATTAAAACAGTTGGTATGAATATTCATGAGATGATACATTTTATAAGGTTTTTTATAATGCATTATGCATTCATTATAGTACCTTAAGAATATCTGTATAATGTATTATACATAAGGGCTTCATAGAAAGTGTTACCAAATTATTTTATAATATAATTTCACCCGCAATGTACTTAAAAAAAAATACACATGCACCACAAGAATCCAGTGTGCTCCAACATTCACAGGGCACAGCCAAATGTCCTCAATGGGGAATTTCATCTGTGAAAAGTGTTTAATTACAAGTCTGTGATGGTTCCAAAACATGTTAATAATATCTACTTTACTTTTTGGAAAGCTAAATTTGGATTAAAGCGTCTGCAAAATGACTAAATGTAAATGTAAATTACCTTCTTTAGGCATCTGAACTGTCCAGAAAACAACGAAGATGCAACAACTGCACAAAGCTGGTGTACATGGTTCTGAAAAAAACAAATAATAAAAAAAATATATATATATGGATGTAAAAATAAATTAGTATTCCTAATTGAGTAGACATTCTATACATACCTGTTGTTTTCAATGACCAGGTGCAGGTATGCATCAATTACCTATATTAGGAAATAGATGCATGAATAGAAATAAACTTTGTTTTTGTGAAAAACAACATCTTTATCAGTTGGTTGACTCTTAAAATTGGGTTCTGGGTTTATAAGTCTTTAATAATATTTGAATAACCCATAGCATAAAAAAAAAATGTATTTCACAGTTTGAGTCTTACTTCATCAGAAAGCCACTCAGTCCCTTGCAGTGAGTAAAAGAAGAGTCATAGAGCTTATATGGACCCACAACTGCTTCTACCTGACCGCTGATGTTGGCAGCCCAGACTTTCATTACTGAAAAATAAAAGACAAAGTTAGTGTTGTCAATACTTTTTCTAATTAATCAACTTGACAGGGCCAATGAGCCAACATAAAATAAACTGTGCAAACTGAACGTGCCAAACAGTCAAGGCCGTAGGTTTGGTCTTTATGTTGTAAGAGACAACAACCCACCCCCTACCCCCACATCGTAAGTATACATGAAAAATAATGTGATTGAATTTGATGAAATATTAGGAGGGACAATTCTGTCCTCCCAAAATATTGGTAGGGACATGTCCCTACCATCCACATGCAAACCTACGCCCTTGCAAACAGTCATCATATTGAACATATTCAGGACAGAAGGAGGAAGTGGAAATAACTCAAAAACAATTTATGGTATCCATGTTAAAGAATAAAAATTTAATAATTTGGTGGCCGAAGTTGTGTAGTTTTTTTTAGAGAAAAAAACTGTCTGTTTTTAGAGACAGTTTGACAAACTGATGCTGTTTGTCTCCGTTCATGCATTTTGATCTTTTTAAGATTATTTATGGGGCTGTGTTATTTTATGATTGATTTGTTATTATGTCCACTTCCTGTAAATAACTGTGACCTGTGACCAACAGGTCAAAATGGTCACGCAACTGTGACGGCCAGGCATAGTTGGGTGTTTAACTGTGTGGCGTTGGGTCGTTTACGGTGTTCCTTTTGTCCCTGAAGGTATCAGCGCCCGTAAGCCAGATTGGGAGCACCTGCGTTAAAGCCAGATTGAGAACACCTGTGCCAGACGCTGTGGGAGGATAAATACTCCAGCCCTTTTGATCACTCGCGGGCTGCTCTGATTCCACTTCTGCCTGTAGCAGCAGCACACCTTTTGTTATGTTATGTTTCCACTCCTCAACACCAAAACTGCATAATAGCCACTCATCCACATTTACACCATTGATGCAACTGACTAACACGATCTATGGTTAATTGTTAGTTTAATTGTTTAAGTTGTTATAATAAATAGGTTTATTGTTGCCAATTCCTTCGTGTCCTTCTCGTATTTGTCATGACTGTTGAGCCGAGTCGTGACAAATTGGGGGCTCGTCCAGCCGTGATTTTCCCGTTGGTCCCGCGATTGTTTGGTAAGATTACTGAAAATGGTATTTGGTACTGAATATAACTGTTTGTTGCCTTGTAGCTAGTGTGTATGTTTGCTTTATGCTTCACACGTAGAGTTGATCTGCGATGCGCGTACAGGTTGTTCAGAGCGCTTGTGGCGTTCAGTGGTCTTTGATTTCTGGTTTATCTGGGCAGATGCGAGGCTGGTAAACTTTTGTTTGGATTAACAGGAAGGACACGCACTTGAAGATAACTTTGTCGGTAAGCTACTTGTTATTTATTTGTGTACTGTTTCTTACCTGTATTTTGGCTTTAATAAGCACTTGTTGTTTGCCGGTGTTTCGTACGGTGATCAGCTAATCCAGTTGACGCTTTGCCGCGTTGCCTGGGTGTAGTATTTCGGGTGGTGCGGAGTTTTCCTTGTAGGTTGTTGCGACGTTCCCCTTGGGTTCGTTGAGCTGTTGGGGGGTAGTGTTGTGGTGAACGTGGGAAAAGCTGTTGCTTGGGAGCATGTCCGTGGTCTCGGGAGGGTTGCTGGTTATCCAGTCGCTTTACTGATCCAGCGGTCACTAGTGCATAAATACCCACCACAACTAGCCACACGAAGACTAGGGAGGAGCTTAGTTAGTCGTACTGGTTTTAGATAGTAGGGAAACTCCGAACCACGTTGGGGATTAATCCTCTTTGACACACAGGTGAACATCGATGTCTAACTGATCTCTGGGTGAGGTACATATACTTAGGTTTTTTTTTTTTTTTCTCTCCCTCAAAGTTTGTTGCATAGGTTATTTAACATGTCTGAAGTTGAGGCATTTATTACTGCTCCATCTCAGGAATCTCTGGATAAGTGCACAAAAGAGCAGTTGCTCCAGATTGCTGAGCATTATTCAGTGGAGGTGGTTGGAGATAAACGTATCAAAGAAACCATTAAGTCTGCTATTAAATCTAAATTACTAGTAGCTGGAATTGTGTCTAAAACAGATTTTTCTCAGAGTCCAACGACACATGGTTTAACTTTCGAGCAGCAGAAAGAGATGTTGATGCTGCAGTTGGACCATGAGAAAATGAAACATGAATTGGATATTAAAAAGCAGTTGGAAGTGGAAAAAATGCGCCAGAGTATCGAGAAGGCAAAAATAGATTTAGAGGGAGATCGGTTGTTAATGGTCAAAGAGGGTTTATTGTCAGGCGAGGCTCATGACAGGCAGCAGGCTAGATCATCTGACCGTTTTGATGTAAGTAACTTGCGCTTGTTGCCACAGTTCAATGAAAGAGACCCAGACACATTCTTTTTGTTGTTTGACCGTGGCTAAGGCCAGGAACTGGCCTGAAGGTGATTGTGCTCTGATGCTTCAGTGTGTGCTTTCTGGAAAAGCACAAGAGGCATATGCATCTTTAAGTCCTGAAGATAGCTCTAGCTATGATAAAATAAAGTCAGCTGTTCTTAGAGCTTATGAGCTTGTACCAGAAGCATATCGCCAGCGTTTCAGGTCTTGGGAAAAAGAGAATGGCCAGACATATGCTGAGTTTGCCAGAGATCTTTCAACTCACTTTAGGCGGTGGTTAACTGCACTTGAAGTCACCACCTTTGAGGATCTGTGCAACTTGGTTATATTGGAGCAGTTTAAGAATAATCTGCCAGAACGTGTTTCCACATACATCTCGGAACGAAAAGTTGTTACCGCTGGGGAGGCTGCTGTTGCAGCTGATGAGTATATCTTACTCCATAAGAGCAGTTTTAGGGAACGGCATGTAGCTTCTGATTTTGGTGCACAACGTAGTGGTTTTGATGCGCCATCTGATATGATGCGTTCAAGGAAAATCGGTCATATGAAACCTGACGGTAAAACCAATCGTACTTTTGATAATTATGATGTCTGTAACTATTGTCATGAACAGGGTCATTGGAAGGTGGATTGTGCTGTATTAAAGGCTAAGACGAAGGGAATGAAAACTAATATTAGACCTGTGGCATTTGCTGCAACTGTTAAAACTGACTATGTTTATGAGGTGTGTTCAGCTCCCATTTGTGAAGCAGATGTTTTGGCAGCTTATGCTCCTTTCATTCGAGAGGGGTCCGTATCACTGGTAGGCAGTGATGTGAAAACCCCATTAAAGATCCTGAGGGATACGGGGGCCTACAACTCTTACATTGTTAGTTCTGTGTTGCCGTTTTCAGGGACACAGATACTGGTGACTTTGTTCTCAGTCGTGGAATGGGATTGAGTGTGTTTCCAGCACCCTTGCATAAGATGGTTCTTGACTGTGAGCTGGTTCAGGGTGAGGTTGACGTGGTGTGCTATCGGCATTGCCTATTGAAGGCATTCATCTTATTTTGGGGAACGGTTTGGCTGGTAGTAGAGTTTGGGCTAGCACCTCCCTCACCAAAAGTCACACTATGTCCATCTGAGTTTCTGTCCGATAAGGCTTCTGGTGCATTGCAAGAAGTTTCTCCAGCCTGTGTGGTTACACGTGCTATGCGCAAAATGCAGCATGATGAATTATCTATATCTAACAGTGTTGATGTGCCTTTGGAGGTTCCGTCTTTGGCTGAGCTGCCCTTGTCACTGTCTCATGGTGAGGTTGTTCAGGAGCAGCGCAATGATGTCTCTTTGAAGGAAATATTCCAGTGTGTTTTGCCTGCCTTGGAGATTGGTAATGTGGCATCTGGTTACTTTTTGCATGAGGAATTGCTGTTCAGAAAATGGGTTCCAGTGAGTGAGGATGGTGTGAAAGGTGATGTGTTCCAGGTAGTTGTACCTGCAAGGTTTCGTCCCCTTGTTTTGAAGGTGGCACATGACGAGTGTGGGCACTTTGGTGTCCGTAAAACATATCTTAATATCCTAAAACATTTCTTTTGGCCTAGACTGAAAAAGGATGTGTCTGGGTATATTAAGACCTGTCATGTATGCCAGCTTACAGGTAAGCCGAATCAGGGTATTAGACCGGCGCCATTGCAGCCTATTCCAGCAGTGAGTGAACCTTTTACACACCTTATTGTTGACTGTGTCGGTCCATTGCCTGGTGCTAAATCTGGTTGTAAATATTTGCTGACCGTTATGTGTCAGAGCACCAGGTATCCAGCTGCGTACCCGTTAAGGTCCATTACGACTAAGTCAGTGGTTAGGGCTTTAACACAATTTATTTCCATATTTGGCATTCCTAAGGTGATCCAGAGCGACCAGGGGTCAAACTTTACATCTCACATGTTTGGTCAAGTGTTGAAGCTGTTGCGCATCAAACAAAATCAGTCTTCGGCGTATCATGCACAAAGCCAGGGTGCCTTGGAGAGGTTCCATCAGACGCTTAAGTCTCTATTACAGGCATACTGTACAGAGCTAGATCGAGACTGGGAAGATGGACTCCCGTGGCTAATGTTAGCTGCGCGAGAGGCTGTACAGGAAAGTACAGGCTTTAGCCCAAATGAGTTGGTTTTTGGGCATACAGTACGGGGTCCTTTGGCTGTCTTAAAAAGTGGCTGTGTTGATACGGAGCCACCAAAGAATCTGATTGACTTTGTGAATGGGTTCAGGCACCGGTTGTTTAAAGCTGGGTGTATGGCACAAGATAAATTGTGTGTATCGCAAAGTAAAATGAAAAAGTTCTATGACAGACATACCGAGAGACAGGAGTTCAGTCCAGGTGACCAGGTCCTGGCACTGATGCCTATTGTGGGCTCACCATTTCAAGCTAAATATATTGGCCCATACACTGTGAGTGAAAAGAGTTCAGATTTGAACTATATAGTGGAGACGCCAGGACGTAAGAAAGCTCGACGACTGTATCATGTTAATCTCCTTAAACCTTACTACAAGCGTATGATTGAGATTGATTCAGGTCAAGATGTAAAGAATGTCGTTTGTCCAGCGTTTTGGTGACTTCAGAGGTTTTGACGCAGGAGTCAGATGGGGTGCCGGAGCCAGACGAAAGTTTGCTCTGTGGGAGACTGAAAAATTCAGAGTCTCTTTGTAATTTGGATAAGTTGTTGGCTCATCTGCCCGAGTCTAAACGTAGTGAATTGGCTGAGTTGATCCACAAGTTTCCATGTCTGTTTGGTGACATCCCTTCACGTACGAGTTGGATTAAACATGATATAGATGTTGGAGATGCTCAGCCGATTAAACAGCATTTTTATCGTGTGGCACCAGCTAAACGGAGTTATTTGGATGCTGAGGTGGATTACATGCTCCAAAATAATATTGCTGTTCCTTCTGCATCTAGTTGGGCCTCCCCTTGTATTTTGGTGCCAAAACATGATGGTACACCGAGATTTTGTTCTGATTTCAGGAAATTAAATGCTGTCACAAAATCAGATTCGTTTCCGATTCCACGCATGGATGACTGCATCGATCAAGTAGGATCTGCCAAATTTGTTAGCAAATTTGATTTGCTTAAAGGTTACTGGCAAGTGCCTTTGTCCAAACGTGCACAGGAAGTTTCTGCGTTTACTACACCTTCAGGGTTGTATTCGTATAATGTGATGCCATTTGGATTAAAGAATGCTCCTGCAACATTTCAGCGGTTGATGAATCATGTAGTGTCTGGTTTGATAGGCTGTTCTGTTTATCTTGATGATGTGGTCATTTATAGTGACACCTGGTACTCGCATCTCCGATGCATTCGTTCATTGTTTGAGCGTTTGATGGAAGCACACCTCACCATTAATTTGGCTAAATGTAGCTTTGCCATGGCCACAGTGACATATCTTGGCCGTGTGGTAGGTCAGGGCCGTGTGGCTCCAGTCCAGGCCAAAATTTTGGCAATAGCAGATTATCCACAACCCACTACAAAAAAGGAACTTCAGAGGTTTTTGGGTTTAGTGGGTTATTATAGAGGTTTTTGCAAAACTTCTCCACTGTGGTGTTTCACCGAGCTCCTCAAGACCAAGATGAAATTTGATTGGTCGGCTAGTTGTCAACAAGCCTTTGATAATGTGAAATTGTTGTTGTGTTCTGCTCCTGTCCTGGCAGCTCCTTGTTTTGATCGAGCTTTTTTGCTTCAAGTGGATGCCAGTCAGGTGGGAGCAGGGGCTGTTTTGCTCCAGGGGGATGACCAGGGTTTGGTGAGACCAGTTAGTTTCTTCTCCAGAAAGTTTAATAGTTACCAGAGTAACTATTCTGTGATTGAGAAGGAGGCATTGTCACTTATTTGGGCCTTACAGCATTTTGATGTTTATGTAGCAGCAGGAGGGCCGATTGTTGTTTATACTGACCACAATCCGCTAACCTTTTGCGGTCGCTCAGATGTCCCAACCAGAGATTGACACGGTGGTCATTGTTTCTCCAGGCTTATAACCTGGACATTAGATACATAAAGGGGTCAGAGAATATTATTGCAGATGCACTTTCTCGTGCTCCTCTGCATTAATGGAATTAATATGAGAGTTGAGGTTGTTCCTGTTACTATCATATGTCTTTTTTTTTTTTTTTTTCTGTATGTATTCTCTTAATCTGCTTCCTCAGGTACCAG